>CATPAC010000240.1:0-37634 GCA_954871275.1 Leptopterna dolabrata | reverse complement strand
CCCCACCCCCCCCCGTAAGCGCGTGAAGGAAAGGGAGAGCTGTACACATATCGGGCTCCAACTTCGCCACGATTCTTCGTATATCAATAAATCTATGGTCATTCCTTGGCCAGTGTCCCTGTCTCGAGCCAAACTCTCACATTGTTATGGATGCGATAAATTTTTCCAATAACTACCTATTATGAGCACATCTGTATCACAACTTCTTATGACGACATTCGAGGCCTCTTTGAACGCAGTCAAATGGTGTACCATTCTCCTTAATGCTTTGATGATATCTATCGAATCTTTTGGTCTGGCTTGCTCACGTGGTACGTAATGTCGGAACCACCTACACTTCTTGAATCTCTTTTGAGGTCTTCAATGGATGGTGAAATATATCGATCGAAAATAAGATGGATCCGGAAACATTTAGTGGCGCTGATCTTTTTTAAAATGGCTTTTGCAATGCCTTCATACGTAGTAGGAAGGGTGTTACGCAATTGGTGCAATAAATGGAAACCGTCTATTATTAGCACATCAGTGGTAGTAGGTGCTTCATGGGAAGTAAGCCCTTCCAAATATTTCAACAGCACACTTTTTTGGGTTTTCAAAAGCGTTCCTTCGTGATGGCCTAAAGAAAGAGGAACGGGGGTTAAAGGAAACTTCAGCACAGACTCCATGTCAATGTTGTTTCTAAGGGACACAGTGAGGAGACGTCCAAATAAATTCCTCTCCATCTTCAAGGATTGAGTCTTTTCAGCTTTTTTGATTGTTAGTCCAGGGCGGTCAGCTAGGAAGTTAAGAACCTGATTTCGAGGAATGGCCTTGTAAAATCTTGAAACATCAAAAAGCTGAAAAGACTCAATCCTTGAAGATGGAGAGGAATTTATTTGGACGTCTCCTCACTGTGTCCCTTAGAAACAACATTGAAATGGAGTCTGTGCTGAAGTTTCCTTTAACCCCCGTTCCTCTTTCTTTAGGCCATCACGAAGGAACGCTTTTGAAAACCCAAAAAAGTGTGCTGTTGAAATATTTGGAAGGGCTTACTTCCCATGAAGCACCTACTACCACTGATGTGCTAATAATAGACGGTTTCCATTTATTGCACCAATTGCGTAACACCCTTCCTACTACGTATGAAGGCATTGCAAAAACCATTTTAAAAAAGATCAGCGCCACTAAATGTTTCCGGATCCATCTTATTTTCGATCGATATATTTCACCATCCATTGAAGACCTCGAAAGAGATTCAAGAAGTGTAGGTGGTTCCGACATTACGTACCACGTGAGCAAGCCAGACCAAAAGATTCGATAGATATCATCAAAGCATTAAGGAGTATCCCGTTCAAGGAATGTCTGCTAAATTTTCTTATCAACGAATGGGTCTCTGAAAAATATGCCGCATTTTTCAAGCAATTTGCGCTTCACGCGAATAGAGAAGAAACCTGCTGCTTTTTTTATTCGTTGACTGGGGATATAGTTACTGTCCGTGTAGAATCCAGTTTGAAAAGTGGGCACGTAGAAGCTGACTCCAGGATGGTACACCATTTGACTGCCTTCAAAGAGGCCTCGAATGTCGTCATAAGAAGTTGTGATACAGATGTGCTCATAATAGTTATTGGAAAAATTCATCGCATCCATAACAATGTGAGAGTTTGGCTCGAGACAGGGACACTGGCAAGGAATGACCACAGATTTATTGATATACGAAGAATCGTGGCGAAGTTGGAGCCCGATATGTGTACGGCTCTCCCTTTCCTTCACGCGCTTACGGGTGGGGGGGGGGGGGATTATACCTCAGCCTTCTTCCCTCTTGGAAAGAAGAAACCTTTTAATATCGTACAACTTCAGGAAGACTCAAAGTGTACTTTGGCAGCGTTCAGCAATAATCACACTCTTATCTTCTTCGGAATTCCGAAACGCAAAGCAAACCCAAGAAGGCTTTATTTCAGCATGTACTGAGGGAGAAGTACGTTTCATTGATGTGGGCTAATTTACAACTGCCAGATCCTCCTAAAATTAAAGCTGATGAGTTTGGATGGATAGAAGTGAATGGATCGTATGTCGTGAAATGGTTTGAGGGCTCTGCACTTCCAGAAAAGCTGGAAGATATTGTCGTAGAGGAACACATTCCAGAAGATGATGAGGATAATGACTGACACCAGCGATGAGGACGACGACGTCGATTGAAATTATATAATGATTTTCTCGATTTTGTTCATTACTACCTACTTTTTCCTGTTATTCTTCTTTTAATGATTAAAAAAAAAATACTACCTTCGTTTTATAATTATTATTGTAAAGTAGTTCTTCCGTACGTTAGATAGCCTATCCCAATTTGATTTCAGACGTGTGTAAATTCAAGTTTCAATTTGTAACTACGATCTTTAATCAGAAACTTTTCTTGAGGCCTTTATTGTGAAAAAATAATATTGAATCCTTCAATGCTATGGACTACTTTTGGTTAACGTTTCATCTGGGTCCTAAAGATATGTTTCCTGCGTTATATGTTATGATATCAAAGATATTGTCATAGAAAACATGATTAAATTTCTATCTGAGTTCCCAGTTATTGAAGATTATTGTGGATCAACCCTGACCTGGTTAAAAAAAAATATGATGGGGTTACTGATTATTTTTGTTATTGAAGAATTTTATTACTGTGTATACACTGCACAAAAAAAGATTATTGCCTATATAGGCCTATACTGTTTAAGAATATATACTACGTAAATTGTCGGTTCACTTGCTGAGAGAGTAGGAATTAGAACTGGGAATAGGTTTCAGACGACATAAAAGGTAGGTAATTGTGGAGGGCCGATCATTTTATCGTAGGTAGCTGTAAATTGCGAAGTAGGTATATAGCGACGATTATAAAATGTTACTTAATTTTTGGAACGAAGTACCAATTTTCAAGTGCCGTCTGCCGGTACTTCCCACCGGACTGTTGCCGGCAGACTAGGTTTATTTGCCTGGTCATGGTAAGCAGTTTCAATTGCCGAAATTTCCAAAGTCCGCAAATAGTTCAATTTTCTGTATAAAAAGTACACATTTTTAAGCGCCGTCTGCCAGTACTTCCCCCCGGACTGTTGCCGGCAGACTAGGTTTATTTGTCTGTTCATGGTAAGTAGTTTCAAATGCCGAAATATCAAAAGTCCGCAAATAGTTCAATTTTCTGTATAAAAAGTACACATTTTTAAGTGCCGTCTGCCAGTACTTCCCCCCGGACTGTTACCGGCAGACTAGGTTTATTTGTCTGTTCATGGTAAGTAGTTTCAAATACCGAAATTTCAAAAGTCCGCAAATAGTTCAGATTTCTGTACAAAAAGTACAAATTTTCAAGTGCCGTCTGCCGGTACTTCCCACCGGACTACTGCCGGCAGACTAGGTTTATTTGTATCTCCATGTCGATGACTTTCAATGGCCGAAATTTCATAAGTCCGCAAACAGTTTCATTTTCTGCGCAAAAAGTACAACTTTTCGAGTGCCGTCTGCCAGTGCATTCCCCCCGGGTATGAAGCGGCAGACATCGTTTTTCGTTTTACTCGCATCGTGTAGTACCTCCTATCTAAGTTTCAGCTCTCCGTAAATACTTGCAATTTTGACGAATTTCCGCAATTTCAAATGGTCACCATATCTACACCCCCCGGCTATGAGGTGGCAGACGGCCGCTAAAGGATCCACCAACCTATGCCCTATGAACTTCTATAGTCCGAAATTCTCCAGGTTTTACTACCACTTTTCTGGGCTGGCTCCTGGACTATCAAGCGCTTGGTAGTTTCTCCTTCATTTTTTCTACTTTTTTTGCCGGAACATGAGTTTTAATTAAAAGTTCACCTCATATTAGCAAGAAATCATCTAAACAATTTTTCCAGAGAACTTGATTGTTTCACTCCTCTTACCTCCTGTCGGACCTAAAAAGATTGTTGTTAGAGTGTTGTTGATTTACGACCAAGCAAGTTGTACATGTCTGAAAGTGGGATGACGGAATCATAGCGACCCCAAAAATCCATAACCTAAGCTTTTGCACCAGGCGATTTGTTCAAAATGTAATATTTGGAATACCTACTGCAATTATTCATACATGCGCCAATTTCCCAGGTTTTCCCAATGGTGTCATGTTTCCAAGTTCACTTCAGGAGGTCGAAATTGAAATGAGCAAGAATGGCGTGTGTTTCACAGACGCAACCTTGCACAAGATTGGTGGTAAATTCCAACATTCATACACCTTGGTAATTTTTCTAACCAAAAAGGCAGCATAAGATGATGAGAACAATAAATTGAGAGCATTCCAACTAATGATGATGATTTTCGTGGGATGAAAACTATACACCGGAGTTTCATTTCCATAGCTGCTTGGTTGTGAGCGAAAACCGCAGGAACGTTTGTGCATTTGAATGCGAATTTTACAGTCCAATTATGATGAAACTCATGATTTAGGACCATCGGGTTGTCAATATAATTGCTAAAAACCAATAATCTCACAGTTTTGGCATGTACTCGTACTAAAATTGCTAAATGTTGGGAAGATCCCAAAGTCCCGCGTATTTGACTACAACCATGACGTTCCATCCAACTTCTTACCACTGCAACCCAGCCTGGGCAGTTCTATCAATCCCTACATTATCAATTTCTACTACGTATCTCGGAGTTCTAGGGGTACGCGCATGGGTCACAGAAGCGGTTTATATTATTTTTAGTAACACTAGATTCCATGCTGAGAACTGCGACACCAACCGCACAGTCCTACGGTAAGTAGTTCTTTTTCTATATGATAGAACAGGATGATGATAGAGTTATTCGATGATGATGGATTCCTTTTTCTGTGATAATAGGGCAGAAAAAACTACTGAACTACTTCTCTATGATTTCTCGTTGAAAAATCATAGAGAAAGAACTACTTATAGTAGGACAGGGCGGTTGGTATCACAATTATCAGGGTGGAATCTACTTTCATTTAAAATTATGAAATAAATACGTGCGCAGACCCCCATTGGGCTATCCAAAACCTGTTTTTCGCATTTCACTGAAATCGGACGCTCAAGGTATTGCACCGCTCAGGTGATCTTAAAGATTCCATGTTCGATGGCCCTGGAGTAATAATTCTTCAGCTTCACTCAAATCGAGACATGTATGTGAGGATATTACACCACCTGCACGTGTAGGGTTCGAAGAATGAGACTTGTAATTAGGTACTTAGTTGTTATAAAATTATCCACAGTTTGGTTCCTCTAATTCCACTTTACCACTACCTGGGCTTGTTCATAATCCCCTTCGAGTTAAGCTCACTTGGCCCTACATTGGAAGGGTAGCTGAAACTTTGGTTCAGTTGTTGATACGTTCAGGTGCTCGGATTGCAGTTAGCTTGTCCGTCATTTTCGTGGTACATTCAACGTCCGTTAATTTGTTCGACAAACTACAAACCCCTTGGTGAACCGAACAAATGTTTCGTTCAATGGGATTCGACGAATTCCATCCCAAGCCTACCATTAACTGCCGCTCAGTCGGTCCAACTATGATCAACACGTACCCATAACTTCCACATCAACTCGGGAGTGGTAATGGAAACCCCAGTACGGGCCATCGTTCTCACCTTTGTAACTAGGCAGTTCCTATTCAGAATGATCCCAATTCACATCACCCTCTCTATTCATACGTACCTGGACGAAGGGTCTTTATGGCTCTGTGAAAACCAACCCCGCATCGTTGTTTGTTTGATCAACAAGTAGAGTAGCCCTCCCGGCGTAAGGAAGTACTTTCAGTGCAGCCTCCTTCCCGATAAGCGGTGCGTTGCTATACCTCGTAACGTCTGGTTGATAAAGCTTTTCACCATAATTCACCTATATGTTCTACAAAAGAATTACGCACCAGCTCTGCACCAAATCATTGAGCACCGTACTTAGTGTAACTTCAGAGTCCTAGTTTCTGGGGAATTCGGGAAATAGTAATATTCGTTCGGCTCCTCCCCTATATTTCAGCGTAGTACGCACGAGAGCTCATCCTGTCCGATCAAAAGTTATCGTTTGGAGACTGTCCAAACACATTTCGTTTTGTAAATTGGTGTGTAAACCGATGACGCGCAAACTGGACAGAATAAACGAAAATTAATTAAAAACCCTATTACGCAATAAATATTATTTCATTTAGGGCCGGTTTATCAATCAGTTAGGCGAGATTTAACCAGCAGTGAGAACAAAACGGCAGGCTGCTTCAGTGTGAGTGTTTATCAAAGCACCAGTTAAGGGCTTACTGAAGTTTAAGTTTATCTGGTCTGAGGACGGCCTAGGGGGTTCAATGAGTTCATCCAAGGCTCTCTAACCTCAAAAAGTGAATACGTTTCATGCAGTTTCAGTTTTGTTCTGCGACATTGTGACATTCTTTGACATTATTATGGATACCATCGATATGTATCATTCCGATAGCTGTGGCGACGAGAATAGTGCATTTTCAGAGTTCCTGGTGTGGGATATGAGGCCGTACACGGTGAGAAATAGAGTCGAACTGGGCGTTGGTCCCTTTTACGACAAGTTTATTAGTGAATTTTGTCAAATTAATAGATATCAAGGGGGGGAAAATGGTTGACCGCCCTTCTGACGGCCGAGCCTGAAAACTGCTTCCTCGAATCGTTGACATACATTTAGGTAGGTCCCTACTCACTACGTAGAAAGTCGAGGAACATCACGGCCGAACGTACAGAACATGGAAATCTATGTCTTTGGTAATCTTCCATAACATCGACTACGATACGATCCTCAGCCGTTTGACCGCTATCTTTGACGGCCAAACGACAGAGCCTACTTTTTCGAGGCGCTTCAAGGAACAACCAAAATACCTACCTAACGACAGCTCTGAGAGCGAAAACACCACAAGCAATACCCGCGGATCCGCGAAAATTGTCAGCATAACCCGCGGAAACGGAGAGGTTCTTCGGGGTTACCCACATCCTTCTAAAGCAGTCAGTTTATAATCGAATTATTGCAGTATCTGTGCTCTAACCAACGGTTTTGTAACCATCAGTTAAGTTGGCACTGATGAACGTACCAATTCGATAAGCGTGGTTTATCTAACTGCCCGTTTAGCTGCAACTGACAAAACCGGCCCTTAGCATTATTGTACAATTATATTTCATATTCACTGGGCACACAAGCCTATTAAAAAAAATAAATTAAAAAAAAATAAAAAATAAACGCACCTACTATAAGATCTGTTACATAAAACTTAACAGTGGTTTGAGTGCTATGCAAAAATGCTATGTTGGTATAAGTAGGAATTTTGAAGGGACGTGTGAATAAATGGGTAGGTACCTACGAGGACTAAGAACGTGAGTGTACACCAACACAGCCCGTGGCCTTTTGGAAATTGACCTAGGTATAACCTTTTCCAATCGCGTAAAATATATGACTTATAAATTATCAACGATTCCATATTTTACGCCTTATTCTATCAGCTTTAGCCTCTTCTTGTTTCAGTGACAAATCCCACCAACCTTTGCCATCCTGGAAGGAGCGGAGGCGAATTATAATAATCCCGGTAAAGGCATCGCCCACTCATGTTTATCTTAAGCCGCCTTCGCTAATAGATTGAGCTTAGTTTGTGGCTAAACCCGGGCCTCTTTAAACACAACTCAATTATTAGGGCATGCTTCACACTAATTGTGATGTGTTTTAAATCAATTTGAATATTAGAATATAGGTATAATAATTCAAACATAACAAGTTGAATATTTGAGTATCTAGGTGGTATAATTTAGAAAAATGGAACTTGAAGAATATCGTTGAGGCCTTGAGGGTGGTTCAACCACCCTGACCCCTTATAATCGGAATATGGGCGTGGGAAGGTGTAAAATTACAGCTGCATGAAAATTCCTATCGTATAATATATCCCTGCCCCTCCAACGACCCCATTGTAAAAATTTATCCGCCAAGATAACCTCCTCAGCCGCAAAAATGATTGAGATCCATTTTGCCTGCCAAACTAGAACAATAAGAATAATCAACCACTAGAAAACTTGAAAAATAGCGATTTTCAAACTTCTATAACTCCGGCACCTGGATGATCCCGAGGGTTGTAATTTGGGTACACGTCTTGAGGGCCCCCTCGAGAATGGGTGTTCGAAAAATCCGGAGACAACTAGGGGGTGAGATACGGGGGGGGGGGGGGGGGGATTCTACTTGGTCTATCGTGTAAACGGTGTTCTTGGTCGCTTTCGAGTTTTCGGTTTTCTAAATTTCCCTAGATTTAGATGGGCATTTTGAACCAAACTCAGTGAGTTCTTAGAATTGTCATAACTATTTTCTCAAGTTCATTGTTTCAGAGAGTATGAAATTTAGAGCGTAACCACTTCGGACCTTGTGAACGACGGGATTATTTCCGCGTACCCTTTGGACCAGAGCATTACAGCCACTTTAGACCAACGATAACTGATTGTAGAGCTGAATCTAACGAGGAAAGTGTTCATTCGATGAGCCGACTGATGAGCCAAGGACAACTAATGGCACCGAATCTTTTCACTCAAAAGTTAATTCACTGTTCTATTCTGCCCATCCAAACATATATTATTATAGAGTTGACGTTCTGAAGCAATTTCAAACCGAAAATCTGTTGAAAATAAATGCTATAAAACAAAAGTGAACAACAGCGCGATGATGTTATCAAGAAGTATGCTGCGTTGCAAGAAGCTTGGAGTAGATGTTGTGAAGATGGTGCCATCATGTCCTACTTGAAAGCAGTGTTAGCAATTAGCTCCGACTGCATAATGTACCTAGCCGAATGTAATGATTTTTGTCCATGATGAACCAAGTAAACTATACATTTTAACATTACCTATGAATGAACCAGCATGCCACACATGCCGCATAACCACGCCTGCACATAATGATAAAAACTATAATGAAAATTCTAAGTGACGGAAGTTAAAGTAAACTCTAGAAAACTAGAATGAAAATTTTCAGTTAAGTAAATTAAAGTAAACTCTAGAGTTTACCATTATGCGCTGGCAGTCCTAAGCCCGCAAAAATGGGAAGGAAATGCTGGTACCAATGCCAAGAGATGCTTTCTTCTGGTACCTATTGGTAGCGAAAACTGATCCGAAGTGTTTGCCATTTCAAAAAGTTGGTCCAAAGTGGATCTCCCCGAAGTTTATCGCAAGTATCCCTATTCACGACCTCAACTTCTCTCTCAGCACCGTTTATTAGAGTAAGATAGAAAACAGAGCTGGGGAAAAGTGGGACATGTCTAGGGTTATTCCTATATCATTTTGGAGTCAAATAATCGTTTGCACTGATCGGAAGTGAGGGGCGTGTGTACATGCCAGCACCTTGTAGGAACAATCGTGCGACCTAAGTACAACTTTTTTTATAAACAATTCTTACTACTTTTAGCATGGAACATGCTTTAGCCTTGGACTAACTAGTCGAAAAACGTTACGCGGGATGGGTGACGCGGGATGGGTGACGCGGAAGTGGAACGAAATTTTAACGATGATTTTCACGTACAACCGAGTAGTTGCTAGGGGAATGAAACTTCTTTCATTTTCATCGGACAAAAATCGTTTTCCATTCGTTGGAAAGCTCTTGATTTATCACGAATTTATTTCGTATTTATTCTTGGTATTTATTTCCTAGTTTCATACTATAACTATATAAATGAATGTTATAAATGGATAGTAAACAATGACGCTTGTTTGGTAGTCACTTGGTTATAGATACGTAGTGGTGAGTCCGTAGTGGTCATCCGTTCACAAGTTTCTATCTACTCTAAAGTTAACATTTTCAGCAAAATGAATATGTTTCAATCTTTTGTTTGAAAAAACTCGGAACGCGGCTAAAGCATGTTCCATGTTTCTTGAATTTTAGCCGTAGGCTCTAAGCAGTAAGCAGGGGGGCTTGCCCCCTGGCGAGGCGCGCAGCGCCGAGTTTTTTTGTACAAAAATTTCAGCGACTGCATTTACAGTGCATATACACAAAAAGGGCGCAAATTATTCAAGTACAGAATATAGTTAGGCGCCATCTATATTTTATACCCAGATCTAAACGGTAGTTGGAGACTGGTTAATTGATGATTTGATGAATCACGTTTTTGTAATTCATGAGATGCCGTAGACCATTCGATGTTTTTGATCGCACACTATACTGCTTTACTATAGTACTGTAGTGGCAACTACAGTCTAGTGGCCGGGGGTGTTGTTAGTATGGTTGTTATGGGGGTGGGAGATTGGAAAAAAGTTGGTTGTCGAGTTGTCTTCTTGTGGGTATTGAGGAGAATACAAATACTTGTTGTGTTTCTCGTGTTGTTTCCTTCTACATTTGGGGGCCCGTACGGGATCAACATGTCGCACCGCCAGCCGCGAACCAAGCGGAATATCTCCACCCGTCAACATGCTGTTGTTGAAGAAGATGAAACCGAACTAGCAAGAACGGTTTTAATTGATCCAATGTCCCATGCAAGACGAGATCAATCTGTCTCGCCTGATCAAGGCATATCTTTGGGACTAATCCAGCAACAGTTCGAAGAGTTCAGAGACTGCATACACCAGTTAGAAAGGGAGAACCAGGAATCGAGGGAATCTATCTCACGGCTGCCAGCCCCGTCAACATCACCTACTCCACAAATGGACACCCAAGTCTCGGAAACCTTAGTGGAGGTGCAACAGCAAATAACCAGCTTGAGACAAAGACCCATTTCTCACGGGGGTGCTCTTATGGTTTATGAGGGGAAATCGTCATGGGAGGACTATGCAGGTCACCTGGACATAGTATCTGCCACAAATGGTTGGTCTGTTGAGCGTAAGGGCCAAAAACTCGCCAGTGCTCTTCGACGGTCGGCTCTTGGAGCCATATTGGCAATGATACCAACAGAAGAAAGGCTGCATTTCAATTGTCTCAGTTCTGTTCTCAAGCTCAGGTATGGCCAACAGCATTTGCCCCTCAAGTGGTAAAGTGAGTTACAGTCTAAGGAGCAACGAGTGAGTCCCGTGCGGAGTTTGCCATGGATGTCGAACGAATTGTCAGGCTTGCTACACCCCACTGGCCAGAGAAATGTAGGGATGAAGTCGCATTGCATGCCTTTCTAAGAGGCCTGCGAGACCAGGGGGCTAAGGAAATCTTATCCTGCTATGCTCCTAAAACACTACAAGATGCTTTAATAACGGCCCAGTTGATGGAAGGGCAGAACTACAGTAAGGAGTCGTCCTTGCCTGAGTGTTGGGTGTGCAAACAACAGGGCCACATTCGATCAAAATGCCCACACAGCAAAAAGCCTTCAGGTCGCATCAATGCTTTAGAGCCAGGGCCGGAAAACTAAATGGAGCCTCGGAAGTGGGCCTTGCCCGGGCTCCAGGAACCATCGGCCCATGTGCGTTCATAAAAACGGCTCGAACTGAGGGAGAGGCGTTATTCGTGGAAGCTGAGGTGGAAAAACGGGGGTGCTTCATGCTTGTGGACACCGGAGCCACCGTGTCGATTCTTCGCCCCGATGTGGCCAGGAAGAGTGGGTCAACCTTGTGTTCATCCCGGTATACCAGTCTCCAGACGGCCTAAGGCCAGGCAATGCAGGTCCAGGGTGAATGTTCTATCCTGATACATCTGGGGAAGAGCGAAGTGAGACACTCTTTTCTCGTGGCTGGGATACGGGACAAAGCAATCCTGGGTTTAGATTTTCTTTGGCGGGTCAATGCTTGTGTTAATTTGGCCCGGTTGTGTTTGCAAATCAAGGGACTTACCCTTAAGGAGGGGGAGATACCCTTAAGGAGGTGATGGCAGTGTGCCGAACAAGCTCTCCAAATTCAGGCAATTCCTGAATCATAGCCAAGCGTACCGGAGTGGGTACACAGTTCCTTGGAAAAGTTAGATTTAGCTCCTGGTTCACTTGAATGGAACAAGGTAATAGGGTTGTTCCGAAGGTGTCATGCTGCTTTTGCCTCAGACGGCAAGTTAATGGGACGCACCCATCTGGTGGAGCACTCCATCGACACAGGAGATGCACGCCCACTGAAACAGGCCCCCAGACGCATACCCTTCTCGCAAACGGAGCATATAGGCAACCTCCTCCAGGAAATGTTGGAGCAGGATGTCATCGAGCCCTCAAAAAGTTCCCGGGAATCGCCAGTAGTTCTCGTACCGAAGAAGGATGGATCAACGAGATTTTGAGTGGACTTTAGGAAGCTGAATAAGATTAATAAAAAGGACTCATAAGCGCTGCCTTGCATTCAAGACTTGCTGGATGCTTTAGGTGGGTCTGCATGGTTTTGCGTCCTTGATTTGAAAAGCGGGTACTGGCAGGTAGAGATGAAGCCTGAGGATAAGGAGAAGACGGCATTCATCATATATGGAAAGGGGTTATGCAGTTCAAGGTTATGCCATTTGGGTTGACCAATGCGCCTGCAACTTTTCAACGACTAATGGAAGCAGTGGTGCTCCTGGAACTTGCTTTGGTTTATTTGGACGATTTGATCATCCACAGACCTACTTTTGACACCGTTCATCAAAAACTTGAAAAGGTTCTACAATGTTTTCAAAAAGCAAACCTTCAAGTAAATGAAAAAAAGTGCAGCTTTTTCAAGCAAGAAACCAGGTATTTGGGCCATGTAATATCCAAACAGGGGGTGCAGACAGGTCCTGACAAGACCACGGCAGTCCGAGAATGGCCAGTATCCCAGGATAAAAAGCAGGTACGCATTTTTCTTGGATTCTGTTCGTACTACAGGAGGTTTGTGAGAAACTTTGCTGAGGTGGCCAAACCATTGACTTCCCTCACTCAGGCAGATGCTCCATTCGTGTGGAGGGAATCCTGCAATTCCAGTTTCAGGAAACTGAAGGATGCAATAACCTCGGTCCCCATTTTGGTTTTCGCAGATTTGTCCAAGCCCTTCTTACTGGACTGCGACACAAGTGCTCATGCAGTAGGGGCTGTCTTGTCACAGGTATATGATGGGAATGAACATGTGGTTGCCTATTTCAGTCAAGCCTATTTCAGTCAAACCTTGACCAGACAAGAACAAAATTAATTTGCAACACGACGTGAATTGTTAGCAGTCGTCCGCGGTATAGATCATTTCCATCAATACCTGTACGGGAAGCAATTCTGCCTAAGGACGGATCATGCGGCCCTCACATGGTTAACCTCATTTCATCAACCAGAAGTACAACTGGCACGTTGGCTTGAGAAATTACAGAGTTATAACTTCCAAATAGTACACTGGGTGCAAAGCATGGAAATTCCGATGGCTTGTCACGTCACCTGTGCGTGGATGATTGTAAGTTTTGCAGGTGGAGAGAACAAAGAGACCAGATCCCTGAGTTATCTCTGGTGGAAGTGTTACCCCAAGATGCCAGTTTTCAGGAGGACCCTATATTACAACAAATGGTCAGTAGGAAAGTGGAAGGAAAACGCCCCACTCATGAAGAGCTGATAGAGGCAGACCCAAGAGTTCGGCAATTGGTTAATCGTTGGGACTCCCTCGAGATGCACAAGAGACAGCTGTATCATGTCTGGATAGGAAAGGGGGGGTTGACGAGGAAACAGTTAGTAGTCCCTCCAAGCAACATCGAGAAAGTATTGACTTTGTGTCATGATAGCCCGACAGGGGGACATTTTGGTTTTTGGAAGTCACTCGCCAGAGTACGACAGACTCATTTCTGGCCTAGCATGACTAGCGATGTTCGTTCCTGGTGTAGAACGTGTCAAATGTGTAGGAGATTCAAATGACCAGGACGCACCAACCCAGCGCCCCTCCAACAGATGGCAGTGGCAACACCGTTTGAAAGGATGGGAATAGATGTTCTGGGGCTGTGCCCAGCAACGGACAGGGGGAATAGATATGTGCTTGTTGCTGTTGATTATTTTTCCAAATGGCCGGAAGCCATCGCACTTCCCAATCAAGAGGCTTACACAATCGCTTCAGCACTGGTGGAGCTAGTTGCACTGGAGTTCCTTTTGAAATCCACATGGATCAAGGTCGGAGCTTTGAGGCTAATTTGGTGAAGGGAGTAGGTGATATTATAGGATTGCATCGTACGCATTCCACGGCATTACACCCCCAATCAGCAGGTTTGGGGAACGGCTGAATCGAACGCTGACAAAGCACATAGCCATGTTTGTTGGTAAAAACCAGAAAGATTGGGATGAAAAAATTCCCTTATTCCTAATGGCATATCGTTCCACACTTCATAGTACCACAGCTATCTCTCCAGTTCAAGTGATATATGGGAGGGATCACCACTTACCGGGAAATCTAGTTCGCCCCCCACATTAACCCAAAACTTTAGATACAACCTACGCATTGAAACTCCGAGACCAACTCGACCAGGTTTGGACGTTTGCTAAGGAAGAGGAACAGTTGAAGATGCGCACCCAGAAAGAGACGTTCGACCGCCGGGCGAAGAAGCCACCGTATCAGGAAGAGGACTGGGTGTGGGTGTATGAGCCAAGGCGAATCAGAAGGCTCTCTCCAAAACTCCAGCCAATGTGGACCGGACCTTGGGTGGTCAAGAAGAGGTACAATGACGTGCTTTTTGACGTGCAAATGGGTAGGAAGATTCGACGGCTGCATGCGAATCGCTTGACGAAAGCAGAAATACGACCTGGGGACAGGTCTCAAGAGTGGAAGGGGGACAGTGTAGTGGCAACTACAGTATAGTGGCCGGGAGTGTTGTTAGTATGGTTGTTATGGGGGTGGGGAGATTGGAAAAAAGTTGGTTGTCGAGTTGTCTTGTTGTGGACATTGAGGAGAATACAAATACTTGTTGTGTTTCTCGTGCTGTTTCCTTCTACAGTACTATAATAGTACTACGTATACTACTTCATTTTCAGTAGCTATTTTACACCCATTCTTGATAAAATTGAGTTGTGAGAATGTTTTTCCTTGCACGATTTCATAGGTTGGTTAATTATAGTAATTATTACATAGCAATAAACCAACGGTGAAATACATTAATACATTACCGTAATCATGATGTTTCCAGAATTGAAGAAATGAGTGGGCACCTACAATCATTACCACATTGACAACAGGCAGCTGATGTACACCTACTCTAAAAACTACGTATAATAATCCATTCTGAACTCTAAGGCCCTGAATAACGCTACAGCTCTTGAATTCTCTATCTGACGGCCATTCCTGAATAAAACATTGACAGTTCGAGAAATGTAGCCCTTTTCATAAAACGCTCTTTGAGTTGAGGAAGGGAAAAAAGTATTCAAACAACGAACAACATCAATTATTCACAAAAGTTCGTCTTCATCCTACGCGTGTATCTTCATTAAGAGTGAATACTCGGTAGATGGAATTTGAGGATTCTGAATTGAAAAGAAAGGAATCGTAAAAATATATCGTCTTGTGTACAGAAACTGGGAACAATGCTGTTCATGAATTATTCAACACTTTCGCCTTCGGCTCTTCTTAATTTGGAAAAGAAATTCATTGAAACGAGGTAACCATTATTTACTTTGCATAAAAGGTTGTATTTCCGATTCAACGAGGAGTCGTCCTGAAGAATGTGAATGAGGGGGAACGTGAAAAGTGGGTACCTACTTGCAAAGCAATAGTTAATTTTCAACTACAGTTTTTTTTCACTTTTGTTGAAGTGGAGGTGATTTGATATGACGAGGTAGAATATTTGTACACAACCTGATTGTTAGACACATGTATCGGGAATACATCGTTGAAAGCATCTGAACTCGTGTATAATCGATTTTAAATTATCACAATAAACCTACTACTGTGTAAAATGCCTTATGTGCAACACTGGGTTGGTGTGAATAAAATTCAAAGAAGTGAACATTGGAATAAAGGTGGTGTTTTACAGCAGGAGAAAACGTTGGAGGTAGGAGAAAAATCCGTTATTTATGGGGTTCTTGGGAAAACGACTTCTGGTGCTTTATTCGAATCTTTTCTGTTTTATACTTTTACTTCGGCGTTTAGGTCCGGAATCGGGTGGAGAGGGTGAAAAAATATGGGCAGTGTTGGACCGGTTACCTCATTGGATTTACAGAGAAGGTTATAGCTGATTACCTCCCTCGAAGCGTTGTGAAATTTTCGCATTTTCATTTCGCAAAGGACCTCCGTCGTCCCCTGTATGGGCGTATCCATGTTAAGATTGGGTACATTCAATGACCGTCATTCCGTTTCATATTTAAATAATTTCAAGATTCTCAATTTGGTTCGTAAGAAACATGAAATTGAAATTACCACCAGGGAAGACCGTGAGAATCCGGTCTTCAAAAAAATTGAATGTCGAGTACCTATCCGCGAAGTTTTTTACGTAGGTTTTTTTTTTCAAATTCTCCGAGTTATTACTCTGTCTAGGATTAGGTGTTAACCATACTGGACGAAAAATGGTCTTCATGGATTCATGGAATGGTGGAATTCATGGTGTTGTGTACTGACCACTAAGGCTGCGTTCCCACACTTTTACAAACGGAATCTCACGGACTGGAATTTCGTTTCGGATTTCGGACTGGAATTTAAAAAATATAATATCTATTCGGAAGGAGTAAAATTAGTATATTACCCGAAAGAAACATGTTTCGGTTACTTAGGTTCTTCTTCCCTATTTCTCTAAGTTCTTCTTCACCTTTACGCAAAAGGGATATATATTATATAAAGGAGAATAATAAAGACTAGGTGAAGGATGGGAATCTTGAGTTTCGGTCGAGAAATAAAATCAGATAGGTTTAGGCCGACGTTTCGATGTATTTGTACATCATCTTCAGGGCTACAAGAAGAACCGAAAAAAGGAATGTTACTTAAGACTATAGGAAAACAGAAGTAGGTAGTTGCATGCGATACAAATGTAGGGAAATATGTTTCCTGTGTTCTGTTTTCCTATAGTCTTAAGTAACATTCCTTTTTTCGGTTCTTCTTGTAGCCCTGAAGATGATGTACAAATACATCGAAACGTCGGCCTAAACCTATCTGATTTTATTTCTCGACCGAAACTCAAGATTCCCATCCTTCACCTAGTCTGAATATCAACGGTCAAAACCAGAATCTCCTGAGAATAATAAACCGCAATGTAATAATTTACAGCGTTTTTTAATCCTGGATTGATATTGGTGGTACCAGGGCACACTCAGAGTAGAGTACGCTTGATTGAATCGTAAAAGCATGTTCTTGACTTAGATGTGAGCAAGAGATCATTTTAACGGTGAAAATAACTCTGCGAGATACATTTTGCGTAACGTTGTGATTGTAGGCGAGGGAGGGGGGGGGTTACGATATACAAGTCCCTTTGATATATAAAATAGTTATACCATATTTGTTGCAGCTAAAATATGGGATATACTTCGTGTGAGGCTAGAATACTCTGCACCAAGTTTTCGGGACTACTCACTTTTCACCCATAATAATGGATAAAAAGTGACTTATCCGTACTGACTGTCAAAAGGAGTAAAGCTCGACGTTATAACGAACTTGAAGGTTTTTCCGAGGTCGTAAATATGGTAGTGGGGAGTGAGGTTGAAAACTGAGCGTAATAAAGCACCGACGTAAGCCTTCGGGTGACCCTCTCTCGTCCCGTTTTCAAGCCAAGAGTTCCGAGGGAACCTGGAGGAAAAGTTTGATGAGGGGAGAAGGAATGGAAAAGGGCGATTTAGGTGGAAACAACGAGAAACGACATTAAATTTTTATAAGCGAGAGGGTTACGGTTTTACTGAGTCCCCTTGGGTACGTTGACTGGATGGAGGGGGACGAAGGCACGTATTATGGACGAATATTGTTGGTATTAGCTCAGACCAACGGAAAGCTAGAGGGAGGCGTCACGTGTCGGAGCATTTGCTTTCAAATCTTTTCACACTTATGGAAGGAGACCCAGCCACGTTCATGGAGTGCCTTCGCCTACTATATGTCCACCGCAAATCCTGCATACAATCCCTCGGCCCATAACTCACACCTTCTCTTTTCTCGCTTTGTTCCTGTCTTGGAAACTCCACTGTTACAGGAAGCTCAAACGTGTTCAGGTTTACAGCTTTGTTCCTCCGGTAAATGGCAAACCCTAAGGAATGTTTTATCTTGGACCTCTGAAAAAGTTGTTACTCAAGATACGGAGGACCTTGATTATACATAATAATATACAGTAGTTAAACTGTAATTAAATTAAGATTTATTGGGAAGATCGGTTAACTCATTTATTACTAATATGTAAATCAATTAGGGCAACAATCGAAGAATACCTAAGAATTCGTAAATGAATGAGTCGGAAAAGTCGATGTCGAGAAATGGCTTAAGCTTAATAGTGAGACTCGCTGATTCGAAAGGTTCCTTGAGAAGGCTGGCGGAATCACTTCATTGTGGAGGCACTGAAAACCTGGGTACTCTTTTGGTACGTTCATCGACGTTGGGTTCTGGTGAGCCCCAATTTTGGTAGAACAATCATTGCCGTATTGAAGCAAGCCTTGCGATCATGCCAATATCTTATTCGTGGGGTTTTACCCATGTTTTATTCCTAGTTCAGGGCGACATATACAATTGTTGGGACAGAACTTTTTATCTTGCGACTGTGTACAGTCGAAGATACAACCTTTATGTGTATGCATGGCACTTTACATCACTGGGTGCAGCATGGCTAGCGTGAGGCGAATTTTTCTCAGTTCCAATGGCTTCCTTTTGTATACTTGAAATAGTTCCTTCACCTGAGAGGCCCCAATACACCCAGTAGTAGGGTGTATTGCAGTTTTAAGCCGAAGAGACCCGGATAGGTCTGTACCAGATAATTGCGTCAAACGTCAAGTCTAGGGTCGTGGACTAGTTAGGTAGTAAATTAATGTTGAAAGGGCTACGAAAGAACTCATAATGCTTTGACTAATCACCTGCCTTCTCGAACTCAGGCGTTGAATGTTGAACCTGTACCATACACTGATACACATGACAAGGGAAGAACTATATAGCGGTTTCAACTATAGTGACGGATTTGCCAGTACTACCCCTCGTACAGAATACTCTGATGGTATTCGTGAACGTAGTTTCTCATCAGTATTCCGGTAATCAGTTTCCAACCAATATTGCTCACCCCGACCGTCCGTTTTTTTAGTTATACAGACATGTGAAATTACCTATAATCAGTAGAATCATCTTTCTACAATTATCTTTAACCTCTTCGTAACAGTGAACTGGTATATACACGTCAGTTTTAGGCTTTAAAACGGTAAACGATCTTAGGTAAAACAAAAAGTTGGTTAATAATGAGCAATTTAGCCAAATATAGGCTTACGAAAGAGTGATAAGCACTTCGTCGAAACTTACGAGATGATGGAGCGTGAGAAACTTTGACACTGACATTTTAGATTTCCTAAAACACTCCTCATTACTGGGGCTTACTCGAGGGCGTTAGGATTAATGGGAAACCATCACGGAATTATTAAGTTATTAATTTAACGGTGGAAGGTCTTGGAGCAGCACTTTACCGACACACTTTTCCTAAATATCAGAAATTCCAACAACGATGGTCGTACATCACCTACACTCCTTAATTTTCATAAATAAACGATTACTATAATACCCTACCAGGTACTTCTTCCCTAGTTAATAATTAATTGCCAATAACTCTTCCAGTATTTATAGTCATTAATCAGACCATGAGTCTGAAGTTCGCTGATTTTTTCCTAAGTCTGGAATTCGTTTTCTGAGTTGTCAACTAATGAGGAAACTACAGTAGTTAGTCGGAAGTTTTTCGTTTGAAGAATATTAATAATATTATTCGCGGATATTATTAGGCGATTAAATTGTATTCGCTCTGTAAAGTTGTCTACTCGCAACTTGACTGTGTCGTCATTGCGTGAAGTTCTTTTTTTACTCCGCAGTTTGATTATTGACCAAAACATGACATTCGGCTGGTTTTGAATGGAGCTTTTCTCATTCGACTTTTCAAATTTCAGTTTTCAACTGATATCCATCAAATGCACAGTGGAAGAATATATAATGTTTATAGGTACAGTTATGTGCAGTTGTGTGAGTGTGGGTTATTTTCATATGTGTACCTGCCAACATGTAGTTTTTTGGCGCTATTTGTTTCCTGACTCAAAAGGACCTGAAAAGCGCTCACATCTGCATCAAATAAATTAGGTGCACACTTCGCCTGAAGAAATTCTCCTCGCACAGTAATAATGAGAAGGACTCGACCAGGTTTTCAAAGTCAACCACATCACCATAGACTGGCAAAAGGCACACAGTGGCATCTCTGCTACTGTATGACAATATCTCGTACGACACAACTAGAAAGGAAACGGCCCATCGATCGGCTGACAGAAGTTGATGTTTGACCGTTGTGACTTTCATACAGCTGAGTTGGAGTTGATGGTAGGAGCTATTCTATACCCCTCAACAATTCTTCCACTGTCACCCTATCTCCCTTATTGGTATGTTTAAGAGGTTGATATTGTATCATGTTCATCGTGTAACAGTATGCCATCGTCGTCGTGATGATGTGCACACTTTATACTTTAATTTGCGGCATTTAATATTTAATACTTTAAATCGCACACTTAATACCTACTTTAAATCGTCATCGCGATGATGACGCACTTTAAATCACTGAAAGTATTGATGATGTCATAAATGATAGTTCCAATTCCTCCAACAAGAATACTGTTTGGGTAATCGGTATGAAAAACGCTGAGAATTCCTCCGATACGGCTTAAAATTTTCTGTATAATATAACCATTCTGTATAGATTCAACTGTCCCAACGCAAAAGGCACCCTTGAAGTAATTACTTCTGCAAAAGAACAGTGAGTTGAAATACATGTACGGGTATGTGAGGTTTGTGTGGGTTGGTCCCTTAAATAAAATTCATCTAAATCCAACTGTGATTATAAAAGTGTTTTGCCTGAAGAACCTAAGCTGTTTTCAACCATCCCTGCCATCATTATGTGGACATGAAACTTATCATGGAATGCGAATTTTCATTCCATGAGACCAAAAGTGAATTGAATCATCTGTTTCCCACAGCGAAAATATTATTGCTGGTCTGATTTGATTCACACTCATCTTGATGATGTGTTTTTTTCTATAGAAAGCCACCTTCCTGCATTTAATTGGTTCATTGAGTTGAGTACCGGCACCACCATGCTTAGTTTGGTACAGCGTTCTTAATATAATGTTGCTATGGATATTTGAATGTTTGAAACAACAGTTTTTGGGTCAAAGAAATTTTGAGTGATCAACGGTCACCCATGACCGTTGCCACAAAGGTCTATATTGATTTCTTGAGTTGAGAGTATCGAAATAGGGGATACGCATGCGATCGGGAATGTAAGAGGGACAAAGTGCAGATCGCATACGACACGACTACCGAGGGACAGACCTATATGTACATAAAATACCTTTAACCCAGGGAAACCGGTTCTTCAGACTATGTTACCATTAGATCCCACATGTTACATGGAACTGATAACAAACGTGATACGATATAAAATCTGACGCCGTTGGTTGACAGCATCCGAATATTGAGCGTGTGAAGCAATATCCCGAGGAACATCTGGGATACGAAGGTGAAACCCATTGATGGTTGGAGACAAGGAACCTCTCACGGGAATCGAGGGCACGAACATTCAGCAGTGAGGCTCCTTTAGCATTCCTGCGAGTAGTTCGGGTGGAGATCTTCTCCAAAGTTGGTTATTACGAAACACAACCTCGCACCCACAAAGCGAACCTCACTCGCTGGGTAAGTTGGTACTGTGGAATACAGAGGTTTAAGTCTGGAGAACCCCACCCTCATCATTTCGTTCAAGCCGCCAGTACGAGCAATTATCCACGAAATTGGCTCAAAGCTCGGTGCCTTCGCGGAACAAGGTGGAAAGCTGGTATGTTGGGGAATATATTTCCATTCATTAAAGAATCGGCAGACTGGAGCAGCTCAAGTCTACACTGAGGCGCTTTTGTTTGTGTAATTACTTTAAATGTTAATGTGTTGAATTGTTTGGAACTCGACAAAATACTCAGATTTTAGAAGCATGTGAGGTTTTCTTGCAAGCATGGGCAATCCTCGGTGCTCTGCAAATTTTAGATTGTGTGGTGTTTAGATCTGATGGCGTTGACGAAACATTTTTTGAATAGGAAGACGACGTTTGACGAATTTTGGGTAGCAACGATTCATATACATAATAGGTGCGATCATCATTGTTTATATAATCTCAACCAGGGCCCGTTCAAGAAACCTGGGTCTAACAGTCGCGTAGAGGGCGGGTTTCACGACCTAGAGTTAGAAAAAAATGAACGCGTTTTGCATGCCTATTTTTCTGTGATTCCAGGTTAATCATAACTCGCACGAGTTGTCAGTAGTGCCTACAATAGTTTTTCAGAATTTCACAAGACAGTGAAAGAAGTAAGTAGGTAGATCAGCCATATCCTTATTTGCCGTTACTGTAATAATATTACAACAATTTTTGTGTTATTTCACCCTTTTGTATAGATGAGTGATGTGGATGCGCGCGTCACTGTCATCTTAAAGAACAAGACAATCAATTCTTATGAAAAATAAGTACCTACCTGTATTGATGCCGCGTAGATAACTGTATTCTGGGGTCAATACCCTCGTCCTTCCCCCAGGAAATTCCTAAATAGAGTACCTATTGCATGGAGCCAGCAAGGCTATCACATTTCATAAATATGCGGTGGATTCAAGAATCCTGTCACTAATTACTTGTTTTTATTCATTAAGCATAACGTTTGTTAAATTTAAAAAGTGCCTATCAACAGCATCCAAAATAATCATCATTCTTAAATGAAATGATATCCCGGAACAACCAACTCGATTTCATACACCTATGCGTGATTATAGTAGGTGTTCCCAAAAAATTAAGTATTATAGTCAGGTGTTCCCGGGTGGTCTCAAAAAATTCACTAGTTGGAGATCACTTAAAAACCATACAAGAAAAAACCATACCCTTCTACTGAAAGTTTTCGAGATACGGCGTTCGGTAAATTTCAGCACTCTATTTTTCACCCCTTGAGGCCTTCAAAACCAAATTTCATTCTGGTTCATGGTAACTAAGACTTTTTTTGATTCCATTTTCGTATTCTACAATTGGTTGGGGGAAGGGGGGTTATTTTTTATTTATTTTTTTGTTATATGGCGTTTGGAGCCTAGCTTGTCATCCATTCTGGAAGGTTCACTCGCTTCTCATCATTTTACGCTCCACATAACGGGGTAGGCAAGGGTATGAGGCGCAGTTCTCATATCAGGTAAGAGGGCGGGCTGCCAATGAGCAGGGAAAAAACCCCCCGTCATACGTGGACGTCTATCACTATTCACGTGTTGCCCCCCGATTGCTCATCACCTTGTCGTGGTGGGGGGGCTTAAGCCTGAGCTGTGGTTCCTGGCGCCGCAAGGCCACAGGATCCCCGGCGACGGCAACTAAGAATGAGCAGGAGGAGTAACAACCTCGTTAAAAAACCAAGGACCACCTGGCCAAGTGGCAGTACCTTGTCAGGCCCCCTGTCACAGGGTTACGTGGAACTACGGCAGCGGGAGCGGGAGGGCCCTGCTGCCACGACCCGGACTCCACGGCTACATCTGGACCCGGAATGATAACAGTCGCCTCGAGCTGCCGCCCAGGCGGGCAATGGGGGCCACCCTCCCGTGGTCGTCGCCAACCGTCCTGTGGGGCCCCAGCCTGGCAAGCACCCTGCCCGGTACCCAGGGGGTCGGAGCCCTGGGAGCCCCGAACGCATCTGCAAGTAGGGGCCTTGAGTCCCCTCCCATGAGTTGAGTATCGTCCTCTGTAAGTGGAGGGGGCATAGCCTCTCAAGGAAACCCCTTGAGAGGTGAGCCGGGCAGGGGCAGGGACCAAACCACACAAAATGTCCACACCACCACAAAATAGCACTAAAATGCCAGCACCCCAGATAAGGAAGTTGATGGGTGCAGCAGAGCTGCATGCGCTGCTGGAAGCCCAGAACAGCAATACTGAGAATGGGGGCCCTGGAGGCTCCACGCAAGGCCAGCACCAAGTGGATTTTTCAACCCGCCGCTCTCCCCCGCGCACGGACCAATCATCGAATCTCAGCACGAGTGACGAGGAAAGGCGCCTGTCCGCTAAGTTTTCAAAGACAGGCGAGCAAAGCCCGGCCTTTGGTGGGCGCACTCTCTTGCGATCCCCCACCAAAGTGCAGCAAAGCGGAACCAACACACCACCAGGTGGCCAAGGGGCTGCCCCTCCCCAGCAGCTCACTACAAAAAGGCTGCGCCAGTCGCCCGAGGCTGACAGCTCCTCTGATGAGAGCAGCAGGCAGCGGCCCAAGCGAAGGGTGCACACTAGCGAACTGCCCAAAATTGCGGACCTCATGGCTAAAGTCCATACGGCCATGAGGGACATGAGCTCGTATATATGGTCGCAGGAAAGTAAGCTGAACAAAGTTCAGTGCGCTAAGATCCAGGCCCACATGGACATTGCGCTCAGTAGCACAGAACAGCTAGCGGTCCAAAATGCATATTTGGCAGGACGGTGTAAGCAACTGGAGGAGACCGATGTACCCGACCTCAACTTGGCCACGTCGCTGGCATCAGAACTTAAGAAGTTAGTCCCTAGGACATCTCCGGTGCTTAAGGCAGTGTCGCAGGTACACAGCCAACTGATGGAGCTGAGGACCCGGCCAACTAGTGTTGGGGGGAACAAGGCCCCGTCAAGTAGTCGCACCCTCACCCAACCCCAGGCCTCCCCGCGCTCCCAGAGGAGTTACTCAGATGCAGTGCGGACAGACCCTACTGCCCACATTACTGACCTGGACGATGTCATAGAGGTGCAGGCATCCGGGCACCAAATGGACACACCAACAGGGACCCCATGGTCCATTCAGGAATCCCGTAGAGTGCGCCAGCAAAGGAAGAAGACTCATGGCCGGCAAGCACAGAGCGGTGACCCACAACAGCCCACACCACAGACTGCTGAGCAGGGTAAGAGCTGTGCTCCAGGTGGACAGGCAGATGGGCGCGCTCCCCAAACCCGTCTCCAGAAGCAGAATAGTTCTGCGACCAAACGTATTGAGTTGGAAGCCGAAACGCAGAGGGCCAAAGAGAGCGAGGCCAGGCTTGTGCTTGTGGACCTTCCGGCGGGAGGATCTAGTTCCGAGCTGCTAAGCAGAGTCAAGAAGATTATTGACCCCCGGAAGAACGGAATTAAAATCCAGGATATAAGAATCACTGCCAAAGGAGGCGTTGCGATTAGGGCCGAAAGTAGTTTGGACCACGGCAAGATCCTCGACCTTCCGGAATTCCACGAAGGAGAACTCACACTTCGGAAGGTGCCTCAACGAATGCCCCGGCTACTCGTGTTGCGCGTACCTGCAGAGCTGAATAGGGAAGAAGTCAAAGACCAAATCCAGTCTCGCAATGAGCTAGGTGTCAGCGAGAAGGACGCAGCGGTGAATCCCTTGTACACCATCAAGTATGGGAAAAGTAGAATAGGGTCGCCATTTGTTTCATGGGTGGTCGAAATGGACCCTAGGGCATGGAAGAAGGCTAAGGACCTAGGGAGAGTCTTCCTGGACTTCCAGGCATGTGGCGTTAAAGAGTTTCTGGAGGTTACCCGGTGTTTCAAGTGCCAAAGCTATGGCCACACATCCAAGGCATGCAAAGAGGAGAAACCCGTGTGTGGTAAGTGTGGTAAGGGGCATGACACGCGGGAGTGCAGTGCAGAGGAGCGATCATGCATAAATTGCATGAAGCAAGGAGCGTCCTCAGACCATCATGTTGCAGCACCTAATTGTACGGCCCATCGGAGAGCATACGTCAAGCTGCGGGCCAGTATCGACTATGGCGACCAACCTTAAAATTGGGCAGCTAAACATGCACGGCTCCAAAGCAGTGCACGATGAGCTTAGAGTGGCGGTGGAGGATGGAAAATATGACATCATACTAGCTCAGGAACCGTGGGAAAGGGGCATAGCCAAAGGCATGGGCTTGGGAGCGAAGGCCGTGTATCAAGGCGTGAAGGCAAAGGCCGTTGTCTACGTCGTAAATCGAGGCCTCAAAGTTATGAAGCTGCCTGAGACGACTAGCGACATATCGTGCGCTAAGGTAAATGCTGGTGGGAGGGAGGTCATATTCGTCTCGATATACCTCCGCCAAGCGACTGAAATGGCATCCTATGTGGATCAGCTCGCCAATATCATGAGTAAGTACTCGAGTAATCAAGTTATCCTGGGGGGGGATGTCAATGCCCATAACCCAGCCTGGGGAGACGCAAGGTTGGACGACCGGGGTCGCCAGTTCCTCGAGTTTCTGGTCACTGCCAACCTAATGCTGATGAACACTGAGGATTCACCGCCCACCTTCCTCGGCCCAAGGGGGACATCAGCAATTGATGTATGCGCAATCTCTCCAGGCCTCATGTCGAGCTGTGGTGGCTTCGAGATTGACATACATGCGACTCAAAGCGACCACGCGCTGCTCACAGTTAAGCTGCACATAGCTGAGGGGCAGCAATACAAAAGCAACCCCGAAAGGAGCGTGTCAGGACCAATCAGGTAGAAAAAGAAATTTTGCAAAGCGTGATTGGTGCTGGCATGGCGGAGCAGGCTGATGTGCTACTCTGGCCCGCCAGAGAGCCCCTAGACGTGGATCGAAAGGTCGCCATCATCTCAACAATCCTGTATGATGAGGTCAATAAGGTGGTAGCTCGGAAGGATCCTAGGCCCCAACATCCATGGTGGACGGAGGAAGTGGAGGAAGCTAGGAGAAGGGCACGCGTGGAAAGGCGAAAATTCCAGAGGTGCCGGCGGCCTGAAGAGCGAGACCGGATGAGGCAAATATACTATCGAGCAAAGCGGGAATTTGGGAGAATATTGCGGCGGGCTAGGAGGAGCTCATGGAGGAAGTTTGTGGAGGACGAGAATAATATTGACACATGGGGACTCCATACAAAAATTGTTTTGGAAAAGCTGAAGGTTGAGCCTGCGATATCTCCGTTTGGCGACGGAAGGGAGCCAATAGAGAGTATAGGGAACACACTACTCCAAACAGCCTTCCCCGCCGATAGCCCGGCAGGTGAAACAGTGGCCCAAAGCCTCACTCGGCACGAGATGGAAACAGCGCAAATGGCTGAGGCTGTGCCTCCGGCGTGGACCCTGGAGGAGCTTAGGATAGGAGTTAACGCCCTCCGAGGGAACAGCGCCCCAGGTATGGATAGCGTGGAAGTCGTCACGCTCCAGAGAGGCCTCCCTGCAATGGAGGAGTACCTCCTCCAGGTTATGGAAGATTGCCTGGAACTGAGATATTTCCCGAAAGCATGGAAGAGGGCCACGATAGTAGTTTTTGCGAAACCAGGCCGGCCCCCCAAGGACCCATCATCCTACCGCCTGATATCTCTGCTCTCCACAGTGGGTAAGACCCTGGAGAAAATGATCCTCTTCCGGATCAAAGCAAGCGATGCGAGGCCAGCTCACACAACACAGTATGGGGGCGTAAACGAAAGGTCAACTGTAGATGCCATAGTGGCCCTTAGGGAATGTGCGTTGGAAAGCACCAGCAAGCATTCATTCGTGATGCTTTTTGACATCCGCAAGGCCTTTGATAGGATGTGGTGGCCGGCGGTGTTGGAATCCCTCAGGGACGCGAACCTCCCGCCGGGGATGCTCGGGCTTGTGCGGAGTTTCTTAAGCGACAGAGAGGCACACCTACTCGATTACGGGGCCGCGTGTAGGAGGAAGGTGGAGATGGGATGCCCACAAGGCTCGGTGTTAGGCCCATACTTGTGGACCCAACTCTTCAACAGCCTTCTGATGAACTTAGCTGAGGCGGATATCCCTGCATTCGCATTCGTCGATGACCTCGCAGTGGTGCTTAGGGGCAGGACTAAGGCTGAAGTTGAGAACAAGGGAGCTGTGGCAGTAGCGGCAATTAAAGAATGGTGTGCTAGAAAGCGGCCTATCTTATAACAACGACGCCCGAACAGCTCGCAAATGGTGGAAATTACTGGATGATTCTACGATTATATGAGTCCCTTGTATTCAAGATATTTTTCAATAGCATATTTTGTAAGAACGTAGGCTTCGATAATGGGTTCAAATGGGTATAGGTAGGAAGGTAGGTAGGGACCTACATAGTTCTTTTCTTTACAGTGACTCAAAATGTATGGGAAGAGGGAGGGGGGGGGGGGGGGTGCCTGTTGTCTGGTTTATGGATGTGGCAATGAGTGAATTATAAAGAAAGCAGTAAATCCAACTTCAAATGGGTGAATATGTACTCACAATACCGGCAATAACTGAGTGGTTGGTAAATAACCAGAAGCCAATGCGTAATGCCTTCTCCTCTTCGATTTTATTGAGCGAGAAACCTTGATGGAGGTTGGTATGTTCCTCGTACGTACAGTTTATCATCGACTCACTCGTTAAAGTGCGGGCGGAGGAGGAGAGTCTTAATGTGAAACAGCTGACTCAGTTGATTACGTGATCTCATTCTGGAAATGTAATTAGGTAAAGCGTGAGCTTTCTACGTAAAAGAAAATAAAGGTTGTGAAACCTAAAGGGTGAGCACTTGATGGTCATCTTCATGACTGGAGGTACTCCCGTCTTACTGAAATATTACAAAAATGGATTATTCAGCTATATTTACTTATTTCTTTATTAGATCGTATATAATATAAGACTATCAGAAGTCGTAGCAACAGATGATAATAAATATACAAAAAAAATGAAAATGATAGGCAAATGCATGGCTGTGAAACGAGTGATATACATACAAGTGGCTATATATATATGGGCATAGTTGACACTCAAGTAATTTTCTCTTCCAGACTAACGAATAGGGAAGCCTCAATAAACGAACACAACCTCATAACCCTTGGGGGAAAACGCAGCAAATTATTACAGAACGGTTTATTATTTATCTCTACAGGTCTCCCGTTTGCGTAGACCACTGTTTTCTGTGGTCAGTACCTACCTTCTGGTCAAGTGTAATGAACCAATCGTTTGTTGTTATTCATGAAGCATATTATAACGTTTGTTCAAGTTGCAAAAGTCCTACCAATACAATAGAAAAGAGCCACCATTTTTCAAACGAAATAATACCGCAGAACAACCAACTCAACGTCATACAGCCAACCGTGATTATAATCAGGTGATCCCTAGCAATGATATCTGGGCCGGATTTATACCGTTTGATTCACGATCATGTTGACGAAGCTTTTTGGTGCAAATGAATGGCTGGTCGTACAATGCTCCGGTTGGTCTCAAAAAATTCTTTATTTAATTATCAGTTTAAAAATGTTAAAAAAACCATACCATTCTGTCGTGATATCACTCCTTGTAATGTAAAGATTTTTGCAAATAAACCTGTGAATGAATATTGGTACGTGGGCAGGCAGCTCGAGAGAGCTGGAAGGGCCGAGTGGGAAGGGATCCCCACCACCCTCCGCGATAGTGGAGGATGGAAGGAGCATAGCCTCAAGCTATATAAACTCGCCTCCTGCGCCTTCCAAGGCATTCTACGCTCTCCTTAGGACACTTTCTTATCTCTCTCTCTCCTTGCCTCACTCCTTACCTTAAAGATCCCCAGACTGGTATATCCACTGGGGAACCAAAAGATCCCCAGACTGGTATATCCACTGGGCACCTCCTAAAAGAACCTCGACTGGTATATCCACTGGGCACCTCCTAAAAGAACCTCGACTGGTATATCCACTGGGCACTTCCCGAAAAGAACCCAGACTGGTATATCCACGGGGCATGTCCTAACCTCGTATGCCCGTCTCATGTGGATCCAAACTATGACACATTCTATTGGCACTTTTCGGGCTACGGCGTTCTGAAAATTGCAACCATATTTTTCGGCTTAGAGATTAGGTACTGAACGAAACGCGGAGCTTCGCGGACCAACTAGATCCCAAATGGTACCTACAAAACAAATTTCATTAATTTCGGTTCATGGTAACTAAGAAAAGTGCGAAGTACGGCGTACGGCGGACGGACAGAAATTTTTAACAAGGATGTTTTTTGGCTGAGGGACAATCTAAAATTTGCGACCGATACCAAAAACGCTGCAAATCCCTGCACAACGGTTTATTATTTTGTACCGAATACCCTTCTTTTACAGATCACAGCTCTCTGTATAGATAACCCGTCCATATAATATGTACTAGTCTATACATATTATGTAGATCGCAGACCCCCCGTACTCGTTACTAGGTACCTACCTAAATCACGAGTTAAATGTTGCTAAAATAATTTATTCTTTCGATGACAAACAGTAACTAAAATGGCGAAAAGAATCGCAAATAATGAATTTTTGAAGGAGAATTGTTGATGTGGAGTGAAATAGATCCCTCCTGCGTAGATCACTGTTTTCTGTGGTCAGTACCTACCCTCTGGTCAAGTATAATGAACCGTTGTGTAATAACTTGCCCATCAATAATACTTCAACGGTTGGTCAAGTTGCAAAAGTACCGATCTACAAAATCCAGCCCCTTCTTGGTAGATGAACCGTTGTGTACTAATTTACCGTTATGTAATAATTTACCGTTGTGTAATAATTTACCGTTATGTAATAATTTACCGTAGTGTAATAATATACCCATCAATAATACTTCAAAATTTGTTCAAGTTTCACAAGTACCTGCCTACAAAATCCAGCCCCTTCTTGGTAGATGAACCGTTGTGTAATAATTTACCGTTCTGTAATAATTTACCGTTGTGTAATAATTTACCGTTATGTACAAATTTACAGTTGCGTGATAATTTACCGTTGTGCAATAATTTACCCATCAATAATACTTCAAAGTTTGTTCAAGTTTCACAAGTACCTACCAACAAAATCCAATAGTCCATCACTTATCAAATGAAACAATACCGCACAAACAACCAACTCGACTTCATACAGCCATCCTTGATTATAATCAGGTACTTCTTAGTGATGATATCCCGGCCGGATTTATACCGTTTGATTCACGATCGTGTTGACGAAGGTTTTTGGTGCACACGAACGGCTGGACGTACAATGCTCTGGGTGGTCTCAAAAAATAGTTTAGCTCAAGACAAATTTAATAATGCAAAAAAAACCATACCCTTCGATCGAAAGTTTTCGAGCTACGGCGTTCTGAAAATTTCAACCCCTATTTTGAACCCCTTAGAGATACCTGACAGTAACGCCGAGCTTCGAGGACCAACTAGACCCCGAACGGAACCTATAACCCGAATTTCATCAATTTTTATTCATGGTAACTAAGAAAAGTGGCCCGTACGGCGTACGGCGGACAGACAGAAATATTTTTATTGCATTTTCGGATTCTACGTACCTTGAAACGTAAACCATCAAATTTTGAGGGGGGTTAGAATTTTTTTTTCATGCTCCATGCTTCCAATGGTTCATTATTGAAAATAATATACCAAAATTATGGATATTTTGGATTTTAATGATAGGTACCTACTTGTGGAACTTGAACAAACGTTATGCTTCATGAATAACAAAAAATGATTAATTATTGAATTATTCCCGCGTCTTTTTATGAAACGTAATTTCTGGGCTGGCTCCAGTAATCGATTTAGGGCTTTCCTGGGGTATGACGAGGGTTGTTATTCACCACAGAAAACAGTGATCTACACAGAGCTATACAGGTAAATTTTACACAGCGGTTTACACAACGATTTATTATTTACCTTATGCTTCATGAATAACTAAAAATAATTAATTATTAATTATTGAATCCCGCGCATGTTTATAAAACTATAATTCCCAGGCCGGCTCCAGTAGGCTTAGGGCCTTCCGATTAGGGCTTTCCGTGGTGGGGGGGGTAAGTACTGACCACAGAAAACAGTGATCTACGCAGAAGGGGCATCTGTACAGTTAAGTTATTACACAGAGGTTTCTTACATAACGGTTTATTATTTACCGTATGCTTCATGAATAACTACAAATAATAATAATTTAGTTGTTGAACCGAAAACTTCTATTCCCGGGCTAGCTGCAGTACTCGATGGTAGGTACTGACCACATAAAACAGTGATCTGAGCAGAAGGGGCATCTGTACAGGTAAATAATAAACCGTTGTGTAATAATTTGTAGCTTTTTTTTTCATGCTCGATTCCAAAGGTTTATTATTGAAAATAATAAACCAATAATAGGAACCTACAAACCAAATCCGAAATAACCATCATTCTTCAAATGAAATAATATCACGGAACAACAACTCATTTCATGAAGCCTTGCGTGATTATAATCAGGTGTTCCCTAGTAATGATATTATTATTATATTATTAGTGCTGGATACATTATTATTATGTGGTTTTAGTTTCCATTGATTATTACTGTTGTTGCTACGATGTTGTCAATTTGACGCCAATAAAAATCACTTTTGTCTTGTGCTTGATCCTGAATAGACGTTATAATTTCTCTACCCTAGTGCTGCTACTGTATTATGATACCGGGAAACCTTGCGTTAAGTCATAAAGATACCGTTTCATTCACGATCATGTTGACGAAGCTTTTCCGTGAGTAGAGTCAATATGGGGATTCTGGGACATTCCTGTTTGAACATGCTCGTCAGTCTAACCAGCTGCCTCCTGCCTTAGCGGGCGAGTCCACCTTCTCACCCACCCCCTTACCAACCCCCCCCCCCACCCCCTCACTCCCCCTCACCCCCTCACTCCCCACTCCCCCCTCACTCCCCCCTCACTCCCCCCCCCACCCCCCTCACCCATCACACCCTCACCCACTCACACCCCTCACTCCCCTCACCCCCCCCTCACTCGCCCCTCACACCCCCTCACACCCCTCACCCCCCTCACCCCCCTAGCCCTCATTCCCCCTCACCCCTCACCCCCTCACTCCCCTCACCCCCCTCCCCCACTCGCCCATACCCTCATCCACCCCATCCCCCCCCCCCCCTGGACGTTGTCCTATCGCCCGCCCCCTGCCGCCTACAACCGCCCCCTGCCGCCTCCAGACCTCCACCCACTCCGCCCTCTGCCACCTCCAGACCTCCACCCACCCCGCCACCTGCCGCCTCCAGACCTCCACCCACCCCACCCTCCTCCTTAACCCCCTCACCACCTCCTACCCCTCCGCCCACAAACCTTCACCCATCACCCCCCCCCCCCCCCACCCATCATCCATCATCACCCATCAACCTCCTACCACCCTCACAAGCCCACAATCCACAATACCACAATCACCCAGGCCACTCACCCACCTTGGAAGGACTTGTGTAAACAGATCTAATCAAGTTTGGAAAGGTCTGGACAATCACCCAGGCCACTGAACCACCTGCCTCAGCAGGTCTGAACAGGCACTCCCCTTCACCCCTATATAAGGAGCCGGAGTCCCTCAGCAGCCACACTTCGTTCTGAGTTCTCAACACAGAAAGTCCTCCTGCCTGCCACTGCTCCCATCTCCTCAACTACGGAAGATTAAATAGGTAATCCCTAATTAATATTCATTGTTAGGATCATTGGTTCTAGTAGCATCCCAAACCCTTTGCGTTTTTTTTTTTTTTTTCTCTCTTTCTTTCTTCATCCTTCTTTTAGGTTAAATTACCTCGTTTTTTTTTTCTTCTCCCATCTCAGTTATTATTATTCAATTTATTTTCCCCCTATTTTTTTTTCCCATATCCCGCAATAGTTTTTATCTCACTAGCTGAGACCCAAACTTTGAAGAAATATTCATTTAGTTTACCCCTACAACATTTTTTTTCGCCCTTTCCCCCTCCCTTGCTATCAATTTATTTTCTTATCCAGTTAATTTTTCATTTTTTCTTTTTCACACATATCTCGCAATAGTTTTTCCCACTCGCTGAGATCCAACAAAAAACTACAAGTTAGGCGAATGACCGCAGTTGAGCTTAACCTCACACGCTGGATAGTCACTCAGCCATGGGGCAGAACTTCCCGGGTTTCGGCACCAATGAAAAGTTCTCGGGATAAGCACAAGCTCTGGATCGATCATGAACACAACTTTATATTCGACAAAATACAGATCTTTTTAGGTACAAGTTCGGACTATTTAATATACTAATTTCGCAAAGTCAGAAATTCACATGTATGTAGTGGCGTCTTAGTAATATTCACACAATGAATCACAATATTAGAACTCACCTCGGGCCCAGTGCTGCCTACCCAGGCACGAGATTGCCCCGTTCATTCCTATATTTTCTCGCTCTTAAGATCAGTTCAAATTGCACACCCAATCAGCTCGATGATCCTGGAACAATGTCCCGCTCGATTGAATAATGATCCTAAAAGAATAATCTCAAGATTAAGAGCTACTGAGCATGGATCAAGAGTTCCGTTCATGACCGAATCATGTCCTCATTTGACGGTATCCTTGTACGTTTGTACAAATCTTTTGATATGACGAACTCGCTTGATCAATTTCTGGACTCTGGACTCTGGACTGGAGAGGTAACTACGTTGGGAGGAAAACATGTGGCGCGGAAATATAAAAACGAGGTAGAAAAACTAACAACAAAAATCATCTCCTAAGCGCCTACATCCTTATATGGCGGTCAAACATTTTGAATTTATGTATGTTTAGGGATGGTTAGGGATGGTTAGGGATGGTTAGGGATGGTTAGGGATGGTTAGGGATGGTTAGGGATGGTTAGGGATGGTTAGGGATGGTTAGGGATGGTTAGGGATGGTTAGGGATGGTTAGGGGTGGTTAGGGGTGGTTAGGGGTGGTTAGGGATGGTTAGGGATGGTTAGGGGTGGTTAGGGGTGGTTAGGGGTGGTTAGGGGTGGTTAGGGGTGGTTAGGGGTGGTTAGGGGTGGTTAGGGATGGTTAGGGATGGTTAGGGATGGTTAGGGATGGTTAGGGGTGGTTAGGGGTGGTTAGGGGTGGTTAGGGGTGGTTAGGGGTGGTTAGGGGTGGTTAGGGATGGTTAGGGATGGTTAGGGATGGTTAGGGATGGTTAGGGATGGTTAGGGATGGTTAGGGATGGTTAGGGATGGTTAGGGATGGTTAGGGATGGTTAGGGATGGTTAGGGATGGTTACCCCCCCGATTGCTCATCACCTTGTCGTGGTGGGGGGGCTTAAGCCTGAGCTGTGGTTCCTGTCGCCCTCGGGCCACAGGATCCGCAGCGACGGCAACTAAGAATGAGCAGGAGGAGTAACAACCTCGTTAAAAAACCAAGGACCACCTGGCCAAGTGGTAGTACCTTGTCAGGCCCCCTGTCCCAGGGTTACGCGGAACCATGGCAGCAGGAGCGGGAGGGCCCTGCTGCCACGACCTGGCTTTCTTGGACCTCTTTGGATATGGATCTGTTCAGACGCACCGAGCTGCCGCCCAGGCGGGTAACGGGGACCATCCTCCCATGGTCGTCGCCAACCGTCCTGCGGGGCCCCAGCCTAGCAGGCACCCTGCCCGGTACCCAGGGGGTCGGAGCCCTGGGAGCCCCGAAAGCTCGCGAGTAGGGGCCTTGAGTCCCCTCCCATCAGTTGAGTATCTTCCTGTGTAAGTGGAGGGGGCATAGCCCCTCAGGGAATCCCCCTGAGGGGTGAGCCGGACAGGGGCAGGGATAAAACCCATACCAAAAATGAATACCCCAAGTGAAGAGAGCATTAGTAGCCAACCCTCACCTGCAGACTCAAAACTGCAGCAACACACTCCATCGGGCAGCCAAAACCCCGCGTTTGGTGGGAGGACCCTGTGTCGATCTCCCCCTGGATCACCCGCTGGCAGCGTGAAGACGCAACCGATCGTCCGGCAGGACAGGAGGGGGTTGCCCCTCAGTCCAAAAAGGAAAAGTAGTAAGGAGCTGGACAGTGTGTCCCGGATGATGGCCGCGGGACGTAAATCACTCAAAGAGGCATCTGCGTACATTTTCTCGAATGAGAGCAAAATAAACAAGACGCAGGCTGCTAAGCTCCAGGCGATGCTTGATGTGGCCCTTGAAAGCATTGAAAGCCTGGCAATTCAGAATGCCTTCCTCGCAGGCAGATGTGCCCAGCTTGAGGAGACCCAAGCCCTGCCCGCGGATCTGCCAGGGAGCGCGGCTGCTGAAGTCAGGCAAGCTATTCCGAGCACATCCCCTATCCTCCGGGCCGTTAATGAGGCGTGCCAAAAGATTAAGGCAGCCAGCACCAGCGCCCTTAGCAAGCCACAGGCCAAGCCTAATCCGAAGGAGAGGCAGCCGGCAAGCTATGCTCAGGCGGTGATGGACCCCACTGGGGACATTACTGACCTCGAGGACTTTGAGGAGGTCAGAGCGTCGCGCAGAAAGAAGAAGACGCGACACCCCACCTCCCAGCCCAGCTCGGGCAATGAAGGAGGAAGACACCCGGCCAAGCCCGCTCCGAATAAGTCCTCCAAAGCGATCCGGCCGGAGGAGATCAAGAGGACCTCTGAGGAGGGAGCCAGGCTGGTGCTCTTTGACTTGCCGGAGGGTGCGGAGAAAGGAGCATTCCTGCAGACGGTCAAGGCACTCATTGATCCAAGAGAAAACCAGGTCCAGATCTTCGACATCCGTAGCACTGCAAGTGGAGGTGTAGCATTGAGGGCCCATACAGAGGGAGACCGAGATAAAATCTTGAACCTCTCTTGTTGGGCAGAAAAAGGAATCCTGGTCCGATCAAGCCCCAAGAGGAGACCCAGACTCTTGATCCTCAGGGTCCCAAAGGAACTATCCAAGAAAGACCTGGGAGAGCAGATCTTGGCAAGGAATACCTTTGGGCCAGGGTGGAATGAAAAATCTTTCCTGCCTCTCTATACAGTTAGGTATGGGAAGCCAGGAACGAGCTCCCCCTTTGTCTCTTGGGCAGTCGAAATGGAGCCAGAGGCATGGAAGAGCGCTAGGGCGCAAGGGAAAATTTTTCTTGATTTCCAGGTGTGTTCCATCAAGGATTTCCTTGAGGTTACCCGCTGCTTTAGGTGCCAGCAATACGGCCACACCGCTAGGGCATGTCAACCAACATGGGGACCAATATGTGGTGAATGCGCGGGAGAGCATGACAGTAGAGAGTGTCCGGGGGGCGCAAAGCAATGCACGAACTGTAGGAGGATGGGAGCCCCTGCAGACCACAGCGTTGCTTCTAGCGGATGCACAGCTCATCGGAGGGCAGTTGTCAAGCTGAAAGCGAGCATAGACTATGGCCCCAGCGATTAGGATAGGGCAGCTCAACATGCACGGCTCAAAACCCGTCCACGATCAGCTCCGTGTGGTGACTGAGCAAGGAGACTATGACGTCATCCTTGCTCAGGAGCCTTGGGAGCGAGGAGTCGCAAAAGGAATGGGCCTCGGTGCAAGGGCAGTGTATGCCGGGGCAAGACCGAAAGCTGTTGTGTACACCCTGAAGGCCGCGCATCAGACAGTGCAACTCCCTGAGACAACAGAGGATGTGGCGTGCGCAAAGGTCAGCTTCGGTGGGAGAGAGATTGTTCTCATCTCCGTATATTTCCGCCAGGCTGAAGTGGTTGATACCTACCTGGATCAATTAACCGTTATAGCGCGGAAGTACGCCTCCCACCTCATCTACCTTGGCGGTGACATCAACGCCCACCATGTAGCCTGGGGTGACAGGCACGTGGATGAGAGAGGTCGGAAAGTCCTTGAGTTCCTGGCGGCTGCGGACATGGTGCTTCTCAATGGCGAGGATTCCCCACCCACCTTTATGGGCCCTCGGGGAACTTCTGCAGTAGACATAGTGGCTCTGTCTGTGAGCCTGGCCCCAGCGTGCACTGAGTTCAAGATCGACTTGAATGCAACACTCAGTGATCACGCCCTCCTCACGGTG
>CATPAC010000239.1:0-110059 GCA_954871275.1 Leptopterna dolabrata | reverse complement strand
CCTCTTGTCGGCCCGTTGAAGCTGAGGTTAGAATCCTCCTGTGTTTTTGTTTGCTTTCTGCGTTTCGCGTCGTATCGTGAAGTGTAATTTTCAAATTCTAATTTCTAATCTAATTTCTAATTTTTAATATTTTTTCTGAATTTTAATTTTGATTTTTCCGTTGTTTTTTTTGCGATCAAATTTCATTTTTTTGGTATTGTAATTTTGTAATGTTCAATTTTTTTCAATTTAATTACATTTAGCACATCTTTAAGTGAATTTAGCAGTTTGAATCATCCCTTAACTCTGAAAAATAACAAGAGGATAGCACTTTGATGTTAAACGTCGCTTTTATCAAAATCAGCTTTTTCCATTACAAAACATTAAAATACTGCAGCTCCGTCATTTTTTGAGCTACAAGGATGCTTTTGGTCTTGAATTTTTCAGAAATTTCTACAAATTTAGAAAATAGTAAAAACTCAATTCCGACCAACGCCGACAAGACGGAAAATTTTTTTAACCCCCCCCCCCCCCCCTCAAAATTTGATGTTTTACGTTTCAGAGGACGTAGATTATGAATATGAAATAAAATTGCATCCGTCTGTCCACCGTACGCCGTACGGGGCACTTTTGATAGTATAGGCCTCAACCAAAATTCACCAAATTTTTTTCCCAGGCTCAGTCATCCTTCTAGTTGGTCCTCGAAGCTTTTCGTTACTGTGGCTCAACCCTAACCTAAGGGTAGATATAATTTTTGAAGGGCAAAAAACGTTGATTTTTTCCAGTTTTTCGAAATTGTGAGGCGTTAGGGATGATAGGCCTCAACCAAAATTCACCAAATTTTTTTCCCAGGCTCAGTCATCCTTCTAGTTGGTCCTCGAAGCTTTTCGTTACTGTGGCTCAACCCTAACCTAAGGGTAGATATAATTTTTTGAAGGGCAAAAAACGTTGATTTTTTCCAGTTTTTCGAAATTGTGAGGCGTTAGGGATGGTTAGGTATACATTTTTCACGATTTAGGTATAAAACTTCATTTGAAGTACAAATATTTGGGACGAGTATAGTGTTTTAGAATTTCTTATCGGTTTGAGTTTAAGGAAATACAATTTTAAATCAAAATGTATTCTGTATCATTTCTCGAAATACCGAACGGCTTGCAAGTTCTGATCAAATTTGTAACAAATTGAGGGGGATCTGACACAGTTTCCCCAAGCCCCATTTTTTGTTGAATCTGGCAACAGCATTTTTGAAATATTTGTTCCAACCCCTTAACTTAACCCAAGTAAGGCATTTCAGAGGCACAGTACGAATTCAAAATGTAAATGTAGTAAATTTGTCCACACCCCAATCATTTATAGGTAGTTATGTAGGGTATAGGTAGGTAGGTACAACGGAAAATTTCTGATGGCTTATTTTTCCCTGTTATAACAAACTTCAAAAAAGTACTTTATACAGTTCTAGCCATTGTATTTCGCTTCTTGAATCATTTCAGAACCACCATCGACCATTGGTTTAATCCAAATTTGGTCTCAGCCGTCCCACGAAACAAAACAAAAAAAAACCAGTCATGCAGCATGACTTAATGAGCGAATTTTCAAAGAAATATTCGAATTAATGGCTATGGTTTTGAATAAAGGAAAACTTCTTCCTCCTACTGTTAGTACCTAAATTGAATAATTTGAAATAGATTTTTTCTTTCGTCTTCCTTCTAGTAATACGTGGGCCGGTACTTGTCTATCTATGAAGGTATCATAACAATTATATGTCAAATGGGAAATTCAAGGAGTTGTACTAATCGTTTGCCTCCCCCTTTTTTGCTTCGAACTCTCGTCTTCAATTAATACTTCTCACATTTTTCAATCTGACCACTCTAAGGGGGTGGGGGGGGGGGGGGGTAAGAGTTTAAAGATTATCCTAGTTTTGGGTAATTTTTGCGCACTTTAAATGCTCTAATTTAAGAACGGATTTAGATATCTAAAATCCGATTTCACCATCGTGTTCAGCGTGCAAAAACCTTTAAAATGAGGGGTCACTTGTTAGAAAATAACATTTTGGGGATTTTTGGGTAATTTTTGCGCACTTTAAATGCGCCAAAACCCTCCTTAGAGTAGGCCAATTTCGCCCATCTTCGAACTTAGCCTTTCGATTGCCAAGATAGATTTTTTGTGCAAATTTGAGCTGTTTATCTCAATTCTATCGAGAGTTATCGTCTGGAGTGACACATATATATATAAATATATATATACATATAAAAAAGTGTTAAATTTCAGGAATCGTTTTAGAATGGTCTGAAACGGATTTCTATGAAGAAAATTTCCAAAAATTTATATTATTTAAATTTCGAAGCCATTGCAATAGCTTCATTTTCTTTGAAAATTCGCTAAAACGCTGCTAAGTCCTTGTCACATGGGTTTATTATTTTGTCGGGTGTATAGAACTCCAATTGTTATCATTAAGTGCGGTCAAACCCAATACGAATTGATAATCGGTTAATCACTTCAAAGTAATTGGAAAAACTTGAACAAATTAAGGTTTGCGCATGCCCTGTGAAATCCTGACTACCGATTCTCTCGAAATTTTGACAGATCCTCCACATTATTATACTGGATCTTTCATGAAAATTTGAAAACATTTTGACCATTTCAACGGAATTTATGAGCATTTGAAGCATTTTACATGTGCGCATGCGCAGGCGACCGCTACCGCACGATTTCGATGATTTTGATATTAGACCATCTGTGGCCCAACCCGCACCTTCCCTTCCAATTTTAACCAATTTCGATCATTTTTATGGTAGTTATGGGAGTTACAAGTCCCAAACGCCTCACAATTTTGAAAAACTGGAAAAAATCAACGTTTTTTGTCCTTCGAAAAATGATATCTACCCTTAGGCTTGAGCTACAGTAACGAAAAGCTTCGAGGACCAACTAGAAGGATGACTGAGCCTGGGAAAAAAATTTGGTGAATTTTGGTTGAGGTCTATTGCATTATTCGGTCGGAAATTTTATTGCACTTTCTTAATCTACGTCCTCTGAAACGTAAAACATCAAATTTTGAGGTGGGGTTAAAAATTTGTTTCCGTGCTCGATTCCATAGGTCTATTATTAATAATAAACCAAAATAATTTGAGTTGTAAATTCAATGACCGTCTTGAAGGCGGCTGGACAGAAAATAACGTTGTACAATAAATTTGTCATTTTTTGTCTGATGTTGCACATCTTCTCTACATGAAGTAAAGTAATTTAAATTGCATGGAGCAATATAGCGAAACAACGCAGAATTCAGAACGCTCAAACGTACACATCCAAACGTACCTGTCGTGAGTCCCTCCCGGGAACACTCCACTAACAACCTTAAAGCTCTCACCAATATTCCTATGTAAAAATTACCTTCCGCTAATAAACATCTGAGTGGGGAGACAGGCGACAGAATCCGGGGGACACAACCTGGTGCCCCACTACCAGCTCCCAACAGGGAGCTGGAGGGAGAGGACTCCAAGTCCTATATAACCCCGGATCCTGGAGCTTTAGCTTCATTCGACACTTCCTCTAACCAGCTCTCTCTTCTCTCTCTACCTTCCTCCTCCCAGATGCCTGGTGGTATCCGCCGCTCTGGGAATTCACCTCCTACCTTTTCCCCTTATCTACATCGGTGGATATCCGCCGCCTAGATAAGCACCTTCCTTCACCTACATCGGTGGATTACCGCCGCCTAGGTGAATTTCCTTCCTCTCGCCTACATCGGTGGATTACCGCCGCCTAGACGAGATTCCTTCCACTCACCTACATCGGTGGATTACCGCCGCCTAGGTGAATTTCCTTCCTCTCACCTACATCGGTGGATTACCGCCGCCTAGGTGAAATTCCCTCGCTCTCCTCTACTTACTCCTTCACGCCACCGTGATGATCAATTTAAATTCATCACAGTGGTGAACCCGACGTTCATCCAACCTTCTATCCTCTTACCAACTCATGTGTCGCCCCAGTCTAGTTCGGTGTCCCGCATTTTAAATTCACATTTAAAATAGTCAGTATAAATTCGCAATTTTTGGCCCACCCGCAACCGCACACACAGCTCTCAACTCTCCGCCGCATACAAACCCGCCGCCGCTCATTGCGAATTTTCAAATTCAACCGCTCAAATTGAATTTTGTTCACAGCCACCTCCACCATGGACCCGAACTCGCCATCACCGCCGCTCCTCCGGCCGTCCCTGCTGCAGCCGCCGACCACTGCGGCTTCTGACGCAACCGACAACCCCTTCACCAGCCTCTCACCACCCGGCTCCACCGCATCCGCCGCCGCCGCTGCCGCCGCCGCTGCGGCTGCCGCACACGCCGCCGCCGACGTCACGACGGCCTCAGCGTCGTTCCCGCTGTCGCTACCCCCCTTCTACACGCACGACCCCGCACTCTGGTTCTTCCAGGTCGACGCTGCGTTTTCTGCCGCCAACATCCGCAGCCAGCGTACCCGCTACTCCCGCATCATCTCTCTACTACCATATGAGATCCTTCTGCAGACGTCGGACATCTCCCCCGACGCCACGGCCGCCTACGACGACCTCCGCGCCCGCCTCATCAGCTTATACCAACCCTCCAAGATCGCACGTGTCGCAGCGCTCTCCCAGCCCCAACATCTCGGCGATTTAAAACCCTCCCACCTGTACCGTCGCCTACGTCATCAGCTACACGACGTCGTGACGGCCGACATCGCTCGAACATTCTGGCTGCGAGCCCTCCCCCACCCCATCCAGATGGCGCTCGCCAGCCACCTCGACGGACCGGACGAGCCGCTACTCCGCCTAGCCGACACGGTTTACGACCTCGCCGCGGCCGCCAGCGTCACGGAAGTCGCCGCACCCCGCACCCCCACCCCGCGCAGGGACCGATCACCGTCTCAAGAGCGCCGCCGGCCCCCCTCCCTCCACCGGCGCCGCTCCCTCTCCGTCGATCGCCGGCCAACCCCCTCCTCCGACCACCGACGCCAGCGCTCGGCCGACCGCCGCACCGTCTCCCCCACCCAGCAACGAAGAGGGAGGTCCCCAAACACGACAGCCCCCTCCAACTCCGCGCGCCCCACCAGGACCTACCTCCCAGCGGACCCCCCCCACCGCTGTTTCTACCATGTGAACTTCGGTGGGGAGGCCCGCAAATGCCAGCCCCCCTGCTCCTACTCCTCCAAGCAGGGAAACGCGGACGCCCGCCGGTAAATCCGGCGGGCCCCCCTCCTCGCCAACACGGGGGGGACCACCACCAACCCCTCCCCGCCCGCATTCACACCACCACCACCAAGCCTCGCTACCCCTCCTACGCCGCCGCCACGGCTGCCAACCTCCCGACCGCATCTGACGTCGCCACAAAACACGCCACCTCTCCATCAACTGACACCCCACCCCGAGTCAGCCCCTCCAAGCCCGCCTCCAGGGCAGCCAACCTTCCGGCCGCCACTAGCGCCGCCGCTACCGTTCCCCCACCCCGGAACGGCCCCTCCAAGCCCGCCTCCAGGGCAGCCAACCCTCCCGGCCGCCACTAACGCCGCCGCTACCGTTCCCCCACCACGGAACGGACCCTCCAACCCCGCCCCCAAGGCAACCACCCCTCCGGCCGCCACTCGCGCCGCCGCTACCGTTCCCCCTCCCCGGGACGGCAAAAAAACGCCCCGCGTCTCCTTCGCGGAGGACCAACCACCGCCATCGCAGCCGCCCATCACCTCGGACGATCCAAGCCCCCCCCCTCCGACAGACCCCAACACCTCAGCAATTTTACCGCACTCCGCCCCAGCTCACCAACGCCTGTTCCTAAAATGCTCAAAAACGCACGTCCCGTTCCTCGTCGACACAGGGGCGGCGCTCTCCATATTCCCGAATAATATTCTCCGGCGACAGGCGCGTTGTTACCGGCAACTCCTCTACGCCGCCAACGGTACCACCATCCCCTCGTACGGGACGTACCGCTCATCAATCCATATGAGCGGGCTCGCGTACGAGTGGGAATTTACCGTGGCGGACGTAGAGAAAGCTATCCTGGGGGCCGACTTCCTCGCATATTTCGGCCTCCAGGTAGACGTCCGTAACGCGCGCCTGCTCGACCCCTCCACCCAGAAACCCATCCCCGGGTTCATTCATGCGGTGGATCGGCCCCCATCCCAGTTTGAACAACTCCTCCTACACTACAAACCCCAGCGCCGCCCCTCAGCTCACATCTCACAGACCCAGCACTACATTGAAACCTCTGGCCCCCCAATATCCGCAAAAGCACGACGCCTCCACCCCCTCCAACTCTCACAGGCCCGCAAACACTTTGATAATCTCATCAAGGAAGGCATTATCCGTCCCTCCAAATCCCCGTGGGCTTCTCCACTACATATTGTGCAGAAGCCTAACGGGGATATCCGCCCCTGCGGTGACTACCGCCGCCTCAATGCCCGAACAACCCCAGATCTCTACAACGTCCCGCATCTCCGGGACTTCTCTTCCCACCTCCACAACACAACCATCTTTTCTACACTCGACATCTCTCGTGCCTTCCATCACATTCACATCTACCCCCCTGACGTTCCTAAAACAGCTATCATCACCCCTTTCGGCCTGTTCGAGTATATCAAAATGGGTTTCGGCCTCCGTAACGCTGCCCAAACATGGCAGCGTTACATGGACAACATTCTACGAGGCCTACCCTTCGTATTCTGTTTTTTGGACGACGTACTGATCGCTTCCCGGGACCCAAAGGAACACCTCGCACACCTGAAACAGGTTCTTGACATCTTCGCCGCCGAGGGCCTCACCATAAACGCTCCGAAATGTGTTCTCGCCCAACCCTCCGTCCGCTGCCTCGGCCACCAGGTTTCGTCCGAAGGAATAAAACCCCTACCGGACAAAGTGCACACCCTCACCGATTTCCCACAACCCAACACTGTCTCAGAACTCCGCCGTTTCCTGGGTATGTTGAACTTTTATCGTAGACACATCAAACACGCAGCACAACATCAACAACCACTCATACACGCTATCCCACAACCGGCAAAGAAAAACGATAAACGCCCCATTTCCTGGACCCCCACCCTCACAACCGCCTTCCAACAATGCAAACAGGACCTAGTAGACGCCGCTCTATTGGCCCATCCCGATCCCCATGCCCCCCTCTCCATCACCACGGATGCGTCCGACTGGGCCATCGGGGCAGTACTCCACCAACACACCGGCGCCACCCCCCAACCTCTCGGCTTTTTCTCTAAAACTCTGTCCCCCACACAAAAAAATTACTCCACCTTTGACAGAGAACTCCTCGCCATCCACGAAGCCATCAAACACTTCCGTGACTTCGTGGAGGGCAGGCAGTTCTCTGTCATCACCGACCACAAGCCCCTCACCCACGCCCTCCTACAAAACCGAAAATCAGCCTCCCCCCGTCGCCTCCGGCAACTCGAATTTATCGGACAGTTCACGTCCGATATTCGTTATTTGCCGGGGGCCGACAACTGCGTCGCCGACGCGCTCTCCCGCCCCACCCCTGCGCCGGTGGCGGAGTTACTGCCCTTCCCTTCCCCGCAAACCCTCAAAAACCACCAAACTCCTACTTCCGATCCCGCACTTTCAAATCTCATCTCCGCCTCCAAATTGGAACAGCTGCCTCCCCTCGATCTCTGGTGCGACGTATCGGCCGATACACCGCGCCCGTACGTCCCGCCGGAGCTGAGGAGGCAGTTGTTCCTACATTACCACTCCCTCCATCATCCCGGCATTCGGGCGAGCCGGGACCTCATCAAGACGCGGTACTTCTGGCCCCATATGAACACGGATATACGTACCTGGGTTCTGGGGTGCCAGAAGTGCCAGCAATTCAAGGTCTCGGCTCACCCCCATGTACCTCCTCAACCTATCCCCGATTCTCTCCCGTGGGAACACGTCCACTTGGATCTGGTCGGCCCTCTTCCCCCCTCCGAGGGGAAGAGGTATTGCCTCACCATGATCGACCGTGCGACAAATTGGGTAGAGTGTATCCCACTCGCCCACATTACCGCGGACGCCGTCGCCGCGGCCTTCCTCAATCAATGGATCAGCCGCTACGGCTGTCCGCGGACACTCACGGTCGATCAGGGGAGGCAATTTGAATCAGCCCACTTTGCCGACCTGCTCCGTTCCCTCGGGATTCAGAAAATCCGCACCACTCCTTATCACCCTCAATCCAACGGGAAAATAGAGCGGTGGCACTCGGTCCTCAAGCAAGCCATCTCCACATCAGCCACTTCCCCTTCATGGACCAAAACCCTCCCCTACGTTCTACTTAGCCTCCGCACTTCCGCCCGTCCTTCAGACAACACAAGTCCCGCACAACACGCTTTCAGAGACCCCATTCGATTACCGGCCGACATTTTCCCTCCACACAACACCCCGTCCATTAACAGGGAACCGTTACACACCTCAACACCGACAAACGACACCACTTACCCAAAACGCTTTTACACTTCCACGCATATGTACTTGAAAGAGCCCGGCATGCATAAAACCTTTCAGCCCCTTTATGCCGGGCCCTTTCAAGTCATCCGCACAACACCAACCACCGCGACCCTGCTAATGGACGGGAAACCCCACACCGTCCCTTTCGCCCGCTGCAAGCCCGCCCCTGTTCTCCCTCAACCAACGTCCGCTATCAGTCTCCCGCCGTCTGTTTGCAATGCAACACCTCTCTCCACCACAACAGTCTCCCCCGTCGCCGTTTCCGGATTTCGATTCGGATCCGGAAATGGCGGCGATACTCCGGGACGTGTACGTCCCGGACCCGCTCTCCCCCCTACCCCCTTCGCCCGGACCTACAACATCGCTTCCATTTTTCCCGCAACGGATTTCCGGACTCCCTCCCCGGCCCCGGCGGTGGAAGTACCCCCAGTGGCGCATACTGCGCGAATTTCGCGCAGCGCAAGCCACCGGGGTACACCCCCCTTACGTCCCGATAGATCCCCTTATGGACCCGCTCCTCCACCAATTTCGCCTCACCCTACTTATGCCACCCCCACCACCCCTTCCAAACATCACTCCCCCCGTCTTCAACGGACCCCCGCCCCCCAAATTTCAACCCCCTCTTGCTCCTCCCCCTTTTTCAATTTTCGACCCCCCAATTTTAAATTCTACCCCACCAACACCCCAACCCACCAAGCCCACAACACCCCCTCTTCCCCCATCCCCGCCGGGGATATCCACAATAGTTCCCGCCGGGACGAAAAGGTCCGGGCGCCGCAACAGACGACGGGAGCGTCCCTCGCCACGCGTCCCGGCGGCCAAGTCCCCCGCCCCGCTCTGAGCAATCACGGCGGGGCCTTGAGATTTCGGGACAGTGCTTGTGTTTCATTATCCCACACGCACTGTACCGAACCTCACAGCCCCGCCGTGGCCACTTCGTCGCAGCGGGCATCATCCACACCCAACCACACACTACACCCACCTTTTCACTACACCCACACACTCAATACACTTCACCACACACAACCCACACCCAGGGAACGGCGGATCTCGCAACCCCGCTCAATTCTGTCTCCCCTGAACCCGTACCTAAAAATTGTACATACCTGTAAATACCTGTACATACCTGTAAATACTACCTGTAAATACCATGCAAATATCTAACTATCTAACTACTATCTAACTATCAAAATACTATCTAACTATCACTCCTCTTATCATCATCATCAACCTCATCACCTTTGTAAATATTGTCACTTCATCAAATTTTTCATCACACCCTCCTTGTACATATGTTTCCCATCATCAAATTTCGTCCACTTACATCTACTTACATCTACTTACGTCTACTTATATCTACTTATGTCTACTTATGTCTCCTTATGTCTGCTTTTGTCTACTTAGCCCTACTTATGTCTACTTATGTCTACTTATGTCTACTTATCCTACTACTTGTATATCACCCTAGATTTAAGACACCGCCGGTCACTCTTCTGCCTTCAGCACTGCGATTGTTTGTTTCAGCCTTCAGCTCCTGTATCCTTGCGCCTTCAGCTCCCCTTTTTGTTTCCGCAGCCCTCAGCCACTGTCAACTTGAGCCTTCAGCTACCTCAAACATTGGTTCGAACTGGGGGGACCTCTGTCGTGAGTCCCTCCCGGGAACACTCCACTAACAACCTTAAAGCTCTCACCAATATTCCTATGTAAAAATTACCTTCCGCTAATAAACATCTGAGTGGGGAGACAGGCGACAGAATCCGGGGGACACAACCTGGTGCCCCACTACCAGCTCCCAACAGGGAGCTGGAGGGAGAGGACTCCAAGTCCTATATAACCCCGGATCCTGGAGCTTTAGCTTCATTCGACACTTCCTCTAACCAGCTCTCTCTTCTCTCTCTACCTTCCTCCTCCCAGATGCCTGGTGGTATCCGCCGCTCTGGGAATTCACCTCCTACCTTTTCCCCTTATCTACATCGGTGGATATCCGCCGCCTAGATAAGCACCTTCCTTCACCTACATCGGTGGATTACCGCCGCCTAGGTGAATTTCCTTCCTCTCGCCTACATCGGTGGATTACCGCCGCCTAGACGAGATTCCTTCCACTCACCTACATCGGTGGATTACCGCCGCCTAGGTGAATTTCCTTCCTCTCACCTACATCGGTGGATTACCGCCGCCTAGGTGAAATTCCCTCGCTCTCCTCTACTTACTCCTTCACGCCACCGTGATGATCAATTTAAATTCATCACAGTACCTATTATACTTGTAATCAATGGTTTACCCCATTTGATACAGTTCTAGCCATTGTATTTCGCTTCTTGAATCATTTCAGAACCACCATCGACCATTGGTTTAATCCAAATTTGGTCTCAGACGTCCCGCGAAACAAAACAAAAAATAATTCAACAGTTGCACATGAAGTGACCGTCGATCATGCGGTTGGAACGTGATCACTAACCGCCTAAACTGAGCAATACATCAGAGGTAGAGGTCATCGCACACGGATAAACCTCGTCGTCACAATACGTTCGCCATTTTGTTTTCTTCTCAACAACCATTCGACACACGGTCAATGCACTGTAACAACCGCCTTCAATACAGTCAAAGTAGTGCATCAACCGACTAGGAGCTTCACTGCGCATGCGCAGCCCTAATCCTTTCCCTCCGACCGACTGAGCTCCCGCCTTGGAAGTACGTACTTCTTCTCTAGCTGTTGTCCGTGAACGTGTCTAGGTTGTCGCTTGAAGTGCTCTTCCTGGCTCTCTTTTCAACAGGTCTTCCAACGCTACCCGCTCATACGGTAAACCAATAAGAACAAGGAAGAGTAAGGAACATCAGGGGGAGGAGCAGGACGAAAACTCACTCTCTGTCCAGCCAGCATCATCGTCTTCATCAACTACAAAGAGGAAGAAACTCAGCTGTACTTATTACGCCAATGGTAAGCATCTACAATTCCGTCCTAAAAACAGCCCCTTGTACCTATATACATAATTGGTGGTACATGAACGAGTGATATCTTCGCACGATACACTGATGGTTACAATTTATATTTTGTCTTGGTTTGTTCAGAGGTGAAGCACCAGCTGCTCGACGATCCGGATTTTGCAGGAGTCAAAGAGATAGGACTGCAGGAAGGTGAACAATCGCCTCAATTGTTCGAACTCTGGAGAAGATGCGCTGAAAAGCGTTTTAATTTCCTGAAGGTCACATCCTTCGAAGAGTACACAGAAGTGGCATACTTCGTGCGCTTTCCAATCGTCGGATATAAGTTGGTAAGCTATTGTCATACCTACTTCTTTAGTATCTAATGAAATAGTTTTGAATTTACTAGCCTACCGCTGTTTCACACCTTTGAGATCTACACTAACGACTCAACACGAGTTTTTTTACCTTTCAGCAATTTCATTGACTGTAACTTGTGCAAATTGTCCCAACTCGAGGTTTAAAAATTTTGTACAGCACCCCAATACGTGCTGTTGGAAGTTGATTTTTACTTCGGGATTATTGATTTTTTTTGCGAAATTTGGAATTTTAAAACTTTCAAAAAAAACCAGCCACCTTCATTTTTGGAGCCATTGCAATAGCTTAATTTTTTCTAAAATTCGCTAACATGTTTTTTACCGCTCTGTGACCATTACTAATATGCCGTTTGTTGACAGGTGATTTCAGACTTTGAGTACCTCCATCCGAAAATTGACTCAACAGCTCTGCTGCTGCTTATGGACTACAAGGACGCTATCCTTAAATTGGCAGTTATTGAAAAGGACGAACAGAGGACGCCGGACAGGAAGAAGGCCTACAAAGAGCGGATCGACTATTTCAATTCTGCAGATAGTACCACGAAGACTGCGGCATCTCTTCTTCTTCTTCCACTAGTTGTGAAAGGAGGACTAAGCACGTACGTAAAGTTTATTAAGACTAAGAAATTAAAATAAGACGATATAACAATTCGTACTGCTGTACAAAAAAACGCATGTATAATGGATCTTATGATCAGTTTTTTAAAAATTAGTACGAATACAAGTAAATTTGACATGTAATTACTCAAATTTAAACTTAAATTTCACTTGTCAAATTTTACTCGTATTCGTACTGATTTTTAAAATACTGATCATAAGATCCATTATACATGCGTTTTTTTGTAAAGCAGTACGAATAGTTATATCGTCTTATTTTAATTTCTTAGTCTTAATTAAGTAGTCTTAATCAAAATGAATGAATTTTGAAATTTATTGCGTCATTGTACAGTCACATCGTCTTTATTTTTGAAAGACTAATATTTAAAATATATAATATTTTGTGTACTCTATAATGTAAATATCACGTAGTGTCATTATGAAATGTCACGTACAGCTCGCGTTATGAAATTTAAGTTTAAATTTGAGTAATTACATGTCAAATGTTACTTGTATTCGTACCACTAATTTTTTAAATACTGATCATAAGATCCATTATACATGCGTTTTTTTGTACAGCAGTACGAATTGTTATATCGTCTTATTTTAATTTCTTAGTCTTAATCAAGATGAATGAATTTTGAAATTTATTGCGTCATTGTACAGTCACATCGTCTTTATTTTTTAAAGACTAATATTTAAAACATATAATATTTTGTGTACTCTATAATGTAAATATCACGTACACTCATTATGAAATGTCATGTACAGCTCGCGTTATGAAATTTAAGTTAAATTTGAGTAATTAAATGTCAAATTTTACTTGTATTTGTCCTAATTTTTTAAATACTGATCATAAGATCCATTATACATGCGTTTTTTTGTACAGCAATACGAATTGTTATATCGTCTTATTTTAATTTCTTAGTCTTAATTAAGTAGTCTTAATCAAAATATCATTTACAATATTTATTTTCATAATATTCAAATATCCTCACTGTGTACCATGTACACTCACCTCTTATGTACATTTCATTGAATAAACTGCTATTGTTCTTATAACTTGTGTTACTCGCTTAACAAAACCTCAATCACAGGTCAGTTTAATCAGCTAGGACAGAATTTAGCAGCAGAAGCAATTTAAAAGCCACGGATACTGCTACATCCTGCCCTAGCAGTATTGATTGACCCTATTGAGGTCAGTTGAAGTGTGGGTTCACAGTATGCAGGGGTATGCAGTATGTAGCAGTAACCGCCTCCGTTATTGCTAATGTATGTTTTAGCAGCATCGGAGGCGGTTACTGTAACCGCTTACTGCAACCGCCTCCAATACTGTTGGAGCACATTTTAACCGACTTCATAGGGTCGATGAATACTGCTAGGCGGTCACTGCAACCGCCTCCAAACGGTTACTTTTACAGTATCAAGGTAGGTTTGACAGTATGGTAGGCGGTCAGTGCAACCGACTCTAGATGGTTACTTCAACCATATCAAGCTAGGTTTGACAGTGTGGTAGGCGGTAAATGCAACCGACTCTAGACGGTTACTTCAACCGTATCAAGCTAGGTTTGACAGTGTGGTAGGCGGTCAATGCAACCGACTCTAGACGGTTACTTCAACCGTATCAAGCTAGGTTTGACAGTGTGGTAGGCGGTCAATGCAACCGACTCTAGACGGTTACTTCAACCGTATCAAGCTAGGTTTGACAGTGTGGTAGGCGGTCAATGCAACCGACTCTAGACGGTTACTTCAACCGTATCAAGCTAGGTTTGACAGTGTGGTAGGCGGTCAATGCAACCGACTCTAGACGGTTACTTCAACCGTATCAAGCTAGGTTTGACAGTGTGGTAGGCGGTCAATGCAACCGACTCTAGACGGTTACTTCAACCGTATCAAGCTAGGTTTGACAGTGTGGTAGGCGGTCAATGCAACCGACTCTAGACGGTTACTTCAACCGTATCAAGCTAGGTTTGACAGTGTGGTAGGCGGTCAATGCAACCGACTCTAGACGGTTACTTCAACCTTATCAAGCTAGGTTTGACAGTGTGGTAGGCGGTCAATGCAACCGACTCTAGACGGTTACTTCAACCGTATCAAGCTAGGTTTGACAGTGTGGTAGGCGGTCAATGCAACCGACTCTAGACGGTTACTTCAACCGTATCAAGCTAGGTTTGACAGTGTGGTAGGCGGTCAATGCAACCGACTCTAGACGGTTACTTCAACCGTATCAAGCTAGGTTTGACAGTGTGGTAGGCGGTCAATGCAACCGACTCTAGACGGTTACTTCAACCGTATCAAGCTAGGTTTGACAGTGTGGTAGGCGGTCAATGCAACCGACTCTAGACGGTTACTTCAACCGTATCAAGCTAGGTTTGACAGTGTGGTAGGCGGTCAATGCAACCGACTCTAGACGGTTACTTCAACCGTATCAAGCTAGGTTTGACAGTGTGGTAGGCGGTCAATGCAACCGACTCTAGACGGTTACTTCAACCGTATCAAGCTAGGTTTGACAGTGTGGTAGGCGGTCAATGCAACCGACTCTAGACGGTTACTTCAACCGTATCAAGCTAGGTTTGACAGTGTGGTAGGCGGTCAATGCAACCGACTCTAGACGGTTACTTCAACCGTATCAAGCTAGGTTTGACAGTGTGGTAGGCGGTCAATGCAACCGACTCTAGACGGTTACTTCAACCGTATCAAGCTAGGTTTGACAGTGTGGTAGGCGGTCAATGCAACCGACTCTAGACGGTTACTTCAACCGTATCAAGGTAGGTTTGACAGTGTGGTAGGCGGTCAATGCAACCTACTCTAGACGGTTACTTTAACCTTATCAAGCTAGGTTTGACAGTATGGTAGGCGGTCAGTGCAACCGACTCTAGACGGTTACTTCAACCATATCAAGCTAGGTTTGACAGTGTGGTAGGCGGTCAATGCAACCGACTCTAGACGGTTACTTCAACCATATCAAGCTAGGTTTGACAGTGTGGTAGGCGGTCAATGCAACCGACTCTAGACGGTTACTTCAACCGTTTAACAGTATCGGAGGCGGTCACTGCAACCGCCTCTAGATGGTTACTTTAACCGTATCAAGGTAGGTTTGACAGTATGGTAGGCGGTCAATGCAACCGACTCTAGACGGTTACTTCAACCTTATCAAGCTAGGTTTGACAGTGTGGTAGGCGGTCAATGCAACCGACTCTAGACAGTTACTTCAACCTTATCAAGCTAGGTTTGACAGTGTGGTAGGCGGTCAATGCAACCGACTCTAGACGGTTACTTCAACCTTATCAAGCTAGGTTTGACAGTGTGGTAGGCGGTCAATGCAACCGACTCTAGACAGTTACTTTAACCTTATCAAGCTAGGTTTGACAGTGTGGTAGGCGGTCAATGCAACCGACTCTAGACGGTTACTTCAACCTTATCAAGCTAGGTTTGACAGTGTGGTAGGCGGTCAATGCAACCGACTCTAGACAGTTACTTTAACCTTATCAATCTAGGTTTGACAGTGTGGTAGGCGGTCAGTGCAACCGACTCTAGACGGTTACTTCAACCGTATCAAGCTAGGTTTGACAGTGTGGTAGGCGGTCAATGCAACCGACTCTAGACGGTTACTTCAACCATATCAAGCTAGGTTTGACAGTGTGGTAGGCGGTCAATGCAACCGACTCTAGACGGTTACTTCAACCTTATCAAGCTAGGTTTGACAGTGTGGTAGGCGGTCAATGCAACCGACTCTAGACAGTTACTTTAACCTTATCAAGCTAGGTTTGACAGTGTGGTAGGCGGTCAATGCAACCGACTCTAGACGGTTACTTCAACCTTATCAAGCTAGGTTTGACAGTGTGGTAGGCGGTCAATGCAACCGACTCTAGACAGTTACTTTAACCTTATCAAGCTAGGTTTGACAGTGTGGTAGGCGGTCAATGCAACCGACTCTAGACGGTTACTTCAACCGTATCAAGGTAGGTTTGACAGTATGGTAGGCGGTCAGTGCAACTGACTCTAGACGGTTACTTCAACTGTATCAAGCTAGGTTTGACAGTGTGGTAGGCGGTCAATGCAACCGACTCTAGACGGTTACTTCAACCGTATCAAGCTAGGTTTGACAGTGTGGTAGGCGGTCAATGCAACCGACTCTAGACGGTTACTTCAACCGTATCAAGCTAGGTTTGACAGTGTGGTAGGCGGTCAATGCAACCGACTCTAGACGGTTACTTCAACCGTATCAAGCTAGGTTTGACAGTGTGGTAGGCGGTCAATGCAACCGACTCTAGACGGTTACTTCAACCGTATCAAGCTAGGTTTGACAGTGTGGTAGGCGGTCAATGCAACCGACTCTAGACGGTTACTTCAACCGTATCAAGCTAGGTTTGACAGTGTGGTAGGCGGTCAATGCAACCGACTCTAGACGGTTACTTCAACCGTATCAAGCTAGGTTTGACAGTGTGGTAGGCGGTCAATGCAACCGACTCTAGACGGTTACTTCAACCGTATCAAGCTAGGTTTGACAGTGTGGTAGGCGGTCAATGCAACCGACTCTAGACGGTTACTTCAACCGTATCAAGCTAGGTTTGACAGTGTGGTAGGCGGTCAATGCAACCGACTCTAGACGGTTACTTCAACCGTATCAAGGTAGGTTTGACAGTATGGTAGGCGGTCAGTGCAACCTACTCTAGACGGTTACTTTAACCTTATCAAGCTAGGTTTGACAGTATGGTAGGCGGTCAGTGCAACCGACTCTAGACGGTTACTTCAACCATATCAAGCTAGGTTTGACAGTGTGGTAGGCGGTCAGTGCAACCGACTCTAGACGGTTACTTCAACCATATCAAGCTAGGTTTGACGGTTACTTCAACCGTATCAAGCTAGGTTTGACAGTGTGGTAGGCGGTCAATGCAACCGACTCTAGACGGTTACTTCAACTGTATCAAGCTAGGTTTGACAGTATGGTAGGCGGTCAGTGCAACCGACTCTAGATGGTTACTTCAACCATATCAAGCTAGGTTTGACAGTGTGGTAGGCGGTAAATGCAACCGACTCTAGACGGTTACTTCAACTGTATCAAGCTAGGTTTGACAGTATGGTAGGCGGTCAGTGCAACCGACTCTAGATGGTTACTTCAACCATATCAAGCTAGGTTTGACAGTGTGGTAGGCGGTAAATGCAACCGACTCTAGACGGTTACTTCAACCGTATCAAGCTAGGTTTGACAGTGTGGTAGGCGGTCAATGCAACCGACTCTAGACGGTTACTTCAACCGTATCAAGCTAGGTTTGACAGTGTGGTAGGCGGTCAATGCAACCGACTCTAGACGGTTACTTCAACCGTATCAAGCTAGGTTTGACAGTGTGGTAGGCGGTCAATGCAACCGACTCTAGACGGTTACTTCAACCGTATCAAGCTAGGTTTGACAGTGTGGTAGGCGGTCAATGCAACCGACTCTAGACGGTTACTTCAACCGTATCAAGCTAGGTTTGACAGTGTGGTAGGCGGTCAATGCAACCGACTCTAGACGGTTACTTCAACCGTATCAAGCTAGGTTTGACAGTGTGGTAGGCGGTCAATGCAACCGACTCTAGACGGTTACTTCAACCGTATCAAGCTAGGTTTGACAGTGTGGTAGGCGGTCAATGCAACCGACTCTAGACGGTTACTTCAACCGTATCAAGCTAGGTTTGACAGTGTGGTAGGCGGTCAATGCAACCGACTCTAGACGGTTACTTCAACCGTATCAAGCTAGGTTTGACAGTGTGGTAGGCGGTCAATGCAACCGACTCTAGACGGTTACTTCAACCGTATCAAGCTAGGTTTGACAGTGTGGTAGGCGGTCAATGCAACCGACTCTAGACGGTTACTTCAACCGTATCAAGCTAGGTTTGACAGTGTGGTAGGCGGTCAATGCAACCGACTCTAGACGGTTACTTCAACCGTATCAAGCTAGGTTTGACAGTGTGGTAGGCGGTCAATGCAACCGACTCTAGACGGTTACTTCAACCGTATCAAGCTAGGTTTGACAGTGTGGTAGGCGGTCAATGCAACCGACTCTAGACGGTTACTTCAACCGTATCAAGCTAGGTTTGACAGTGTGGTAGGCGGTCAATGCAACCGACTCTAGACGGTTACTTCAACCGTATCAAGCTAGGTTTGACAGTGTGGTAGGCGGTCAATGCAACCGACTCTAGACGGTTACTTCAACCGTATCAAGCTAGGTTTGACAGTGTGGTAGGCGGTCAATGCAACCGACTCTAGACGGTTACTTCAACCGTATCAAGGTAGGTTTGACAGTGTGGTAGGCGGTCAATGCAACCTACTCTAGACGGTTACTTTAACCTTATCAAGCTAGGTTTGACAGTATGGTAGGCGGTCAGTGCAACCGACTCTAGACGGTTACTTCAACCATATCAAGCTAGGTTTGACAGTGTGGTAGGCGGTCAATGCAACCGACTCTAGACGGTTACTTCAACCATATCAAGCTAGGTTTGACAGTGTGGTAGGCGGTCAATGCAACCGACTCTAGACGGTTACTTCAACCGTTTAACAGTATCGGAGGCGGTCACTGCAACCGCCTCTAGATGGTTACTTTAACCGTATCAAGGTAGGTTTGACAGTATGGTAGGCGGTCAATGCAACCGACTCTAGACGGTTACTTCAACCTTATCAAGCTAGGTTTGACAGTGTGGTAGGCGGTCAATGCAACCGACTCTAGACAGTTACTTCAACCTTATCAAGCTAGGTTTGACAGTGTGGTAGGCGGTCAATGCAACCGACTCTAGACGGTTACTTCAACCTTATCAAGCTAGGTTTGACAGTGTGGTAGGCGGTCAATGCAACCGACTCTAGACAGTTACTTTAACCTTATCAAGCTAGGTTTGACAGTGTGGTAGGCGGTCAATGCAACCGACTCTAGACGGTTACTTCAACCTTATCAAGCTAGGTTTGACAGTGTGGTAGGCGGTCAATGCAACCGACTCTAGACAGTTACTTTAACCTTATCAATCTAGGTTTGACAGTGTGGTAGGCGGTCAGTGCAACCGACTCTAGACGGTTACTTCAACCGTATCAAGCTAGGTTTGACAGTGTGGTAGGCGGTCAATGCAACCGACTCTAGACGGTTACTTCAACCATATCAAGCTAGGTTTGACAGTGTGGTAGGCGGTCAATGCAACCGACTCTAGACGGTTACTTCAACCTTATCAAGCTAGGTTTGACAGTGTGGTAGGCGGTCAATGCAACCGACTCTAGACAGTTACTTTAACCTTATCAAGCTAGGTTTGACAGTGTGGTAGGCGGTCAATGCAACCGACTCTAGACGGTTACTTCAACCTTATCAAGCTAGGTTTGACAGTGTGGTAGGCGGTCAATGCAACCGACTCTAGACAGTTACTTTAACCTTATCAAGCTAGGTTTGACAGTGTGGTAGGCGGTCAATGCAACCGACTCTAGACGGTTACTTCAACCGTATCAAGGTAGGTTTGACAGTATGGTAGGCGGTCAGTGCAACTGACTCTAGACGGTTACTTCAACTGTATCAAGCTAGGTTTGACAGTGTGGTAGGCGGTCAATGCAACCGACTCTAGACGGTTACTTCAACCGTATCAAGCTAGGTTTGACAGTGTGGTAGGCGGTCAATGCAACCGACTCTAGACGGTTACTTCAACCGTATCAAGCTAGGTTTGACAGTGTGGTAGGCGGTCAATGCAACCGACTCTAGACGGTTACTTCAACCGTATCAAGCTAGGTTTGACAGTGTGGTAGGCGGTCAATGCAACCGACTCTAGACGGTTACTTCAACCGTATCAAGCTAGGTTTGACAGTGTGGTAGGCGGTCAATGCAACCGACTCTAGACGGTTACTTCAACCGTATCAAGCTAGGTTTGACAGTGTGGTAGGCGGTCAATGCAACCGACTCTAGACGGTTACTTCAACCGTATCAAGCTAGGTTTGACAGTGTGGTAGGCGGTCAATGCAACCGACTCTAGACGGTTACTTCAACCGTATCAAGCTAGGTTTGACAGTGTGGTAGGCGGTCAATGCAACCGACTCTAGACGGTTACTTCAACCGTATCAAGCTAGGTTTGACAGTGTGGTAGGCGGTCAATGCAACCGACTCTAGACGGTTACTTCAACCGTATCAAGGTAGGTTTGACAGTATGGTAGGCGGTCAGTGCAACCTACTCTAGACGGTTACTTTAACCTTATCAAGCTAGGTTTGACAGTATGGTAGGCGGTCAGTGCAACCGACTCTAGACGGTTACTTCAACCATATCAAGCTAGGTTTGACAGTGTGGTAGGCGGTCAGTGCAACCGACTCTAGACGGTTACTTCAACCATATCAAGCTAGGTTTGACGGTTACTTCAACCGTATCAAGCTAGGTTTGACAGTGTGGTAGGCGGTCAATGCAACCGACTCTAGACGGTTACTTCAACCATATCAAGCTAGGTTTGACAGTGTGGTAGGCGGTCAATGCAACCGACTCTAGACGGTTACTTCAACCGTTTAACAGTATCGGAGGCGGTCACTGCAACCCCCTCTAGATGGTTACTTTAACCGTATCAAGGTAGGTTTGACAGTATGGTAGGCGGTCAATGCAACCGACTCTAGACGGTTACTTCAACCTTATCAAGCTAGGTTTGACAGTGTGGTAGGCGGTCAATGCAACCGACTCTAGACGGTTACTTCAACCTTATCAAGCTAGGTTTGACAGTGTGGTAGGCGGTCAATGCAACCGACTCTAGACGGTTACTTCAACCTTATCAAGCTAGGTTTGACAGTGTGGTAGGCGGTCAATGCAACCGACTCTAGACAGTTACTTTAACCTTATCAAGCTAGGTTTGACAGTGTGGTAGGCGGTCAATGCAACCGACTCTAGACGGTTACTTCAACCTTATCAAGCTAGGTTTGACAGTGTGGTAGGCGGTCAATGCAACCGACTCTAGACAGTTACTTCAACCTTATCAATCTAGGTTTGACAGTGTGGTAGGCGGTCAGTGCAACCGACTCTAGACGGTTACTTCAACCGTATCAAGCTAGGTTTGACAGTGTGGTAGGCGGTCAATGCAACCGACTCTAGACGGTTACTTCAACCATATCAAGCTAGGTTTGACAGTGTGGTAGGCGGTCAATGCAACCGACTCTAGACGGTTACTTCAACCTTATCAAGCTAGGTTTGACAGTGTGGTAGGCGGTCAATGCAACCGACTCTAGACAGTTACTTTAACCTTATCAAGCTAGGTTTGACAGTGTGGTAGGCGGTCAATGCAACCGACTCTAGACGGTTACTTCAACCGTATCAAGGTAGGTTTGACAGTATGGTAGGCGGTCAGTGCAACTGACTCTAGACGGTTACTTCAACTGTATCAAGCTAGGTTTGACAGTGTGGTAGGCGGTCAATGCAACCGACTCTAGACAGTTACTTTAACCCTATCAAGCTAGGTTTGACAGTGTGGTAGGCGGTCAATGCAACCGACTCTAGACGGTTACTTCAACCGTTTAACAGTATCGGAGGCGGTCACTGCAACCGCCTCCAAACGGTTACTTAAATATCGTAGGCGGTCACTGCAACCGCCTCAAAACGGTTATACTGCAACCGCCCCACACACTGTCAAACCATGCTTTAGCAGTATCAGAGGCGGTTGCAGTAGCCGTCTCCGATACTGTTGGATCATGTGCTTTAACCGACTAAAAGGCGGTTGCTAATTTTTAACCGTCTCAATGCAACAACCGTCTTCAGCAGTAACCGTAGCTTCATTAGGGGCGGTTATGCATTAACCGTCTTTTGGGGGGCGGCAAATGCTGTAACCGTCTTTTTCGAGACGGTTAACGTTAACCGTATACACACGGTTGCTAATGTTTAGCCGTGTGATACGGTTGGATTTGACCGCCTTTTTGGCTAAAATTTCTCTCAGTGTACTAAAACGCAAAAAGTACCTACCTATTTTTATATACACATTTTCACTCATAACACCCCAGGGTATATTCCGATCGGCAGCAAAGTTTCGGGACACAACTAGGGCCCAAATGGAGCATGTGTGCGAAAGAACGACTTTTTTAGACCGAAAATGAAGCCGGTACACGTGATATGGCGGACGGCGGACGGCGGACGGACATTGCATTTTTGGAATCTATGCACCTTGAAACGTAAAAGACCAAATTTTGAGGGGGTGTTATAAAAATTTTTTGTTGAGCGATTACATAGGTGTATTATTCACAGAATAATAAACCAATATAGGTACTTTTTGCGTTTTAGTAACATGTTAGTAACATGAGCTTTTGAGGTATCCTTTTTCCATGTTTTTTAGGTATCCTTTCTGAAAATTCCAACCCCTATTTATCGCCCCTTAGAGATGGCTGACAGTAACGCCGGGCTTCGTGGACCAACCAGACCCCAATTCGTCCTACAAACCGAATTTCATCAATTTTGATTCGTGATAAAAACTAAGAAAATTTTTTGGATTCTACGTACCTTGAAACGGAAACGATAAAATTCTTTGGGGGGGCGATTCCAAAGGTTCATCAAACGGAGTTATTGAAAAGTTGTCTGTTTCCACTAATACACGAGCAATACACTGTTAATATGTACTGGTGTATCAACCACTTACCTTAGGACAGTGCGGTTGGTGTCATCGTTCTCAGAATTAAATCTAATTTCATTTTATATAAACCGTTTCTGTGACCCATGCGCACACCCCATTCGCTATTTGGCCCAGTGGGCGGCGCCTCGGGACTTTATTTCACTCCTCTCATCTCTCTGTATTACATTCGTTTGCAAGCGAATTTTACTCGCAAATTCGCTATTGCAAAGGGTCTAAAAATGTGAGTAATATGAATTGTTAATTTTATAAGTAATAAACTAATTCAAAATTTCGCCAAAACTTTCTTAATGGTGAATTAAGACCGATTCCAAGATCAGTGATATTCAGAAACGTAAAGTGGGTCAAATTTGGGTTGCTATGTGTCAATAATCGCTAAAACTCTGTGAAAAACGTTCAAATCCCTACACGACGGTTTATTATATTGTACAGAATACCCTTCTGTTACAGATCACACGTCTCTGTACAGATGACCGTTATATAATTATATTATATATATATATATATATGTACTATTTTATACATACTATGTAGACCGCAGACCTTAGACAGCAGAGCTTAGTAACTAACCCCGTACGCGTTACTGGGTACCTACCTAAATCACGTGTTGAATGTTGCTAAAGTAATTCTGTCGATGACAAACAGTAGCTAAAATGGCAAAAAGAAACACAAATAATGAAGTTCTGAAGGGAAATTATTGTTGATATGGAGTGAAAAATATTCAGTCCCGGTAGGGTTTCGATCTCGGGAGCTTTAGAGTATCAGTTCGTCAGTTAGACCACTGTGCTATATCGTCCAGCTAGCGGGAGATGTGCGCTCTCAACACAGCTTGATGCCTGCATACACCCTCATCTTTACGGCAAATTGTATAGCAAATTTTATGGCAATATCGTAGAATGCACCAGATGGTTTGACGAATTCCGAAAAAAAAATCAAACTATTTAAAAATGCGAGAAACCCCACATCTCGAAATACAATTTTCCGAGATAGGGATACTCTGGACATATCAACCCCTATTTTTCACCCCTTAGAGTTGAGTGACAGTAACGCGGAGCTTCGAGGATCAACTAGAGCCGAAACGGGACCCATTCACCAAATTTCGTGAATTTTGGTTCACGAGAACTAAGGAAAAATCCTCGGACGGCGGAAGGACGGAAATATTTTTGTTTGGTATTCGTATTGTACGTCCCTTCAAACGTATTTTGAGAGGGAGGGGGGGGGGGGAGTTGACTTTTTTTCATGGTCGAATCCAAAGCTTTATTATTGAAAATAACAAATCAAAGTGGCTGGAATTTCCAAAATTGACATAAGTTCCTCAAAATCGGTATGGAAATGGCGGGTAATTCGAGAGTGAAAACGCTCTGGAGTCCTTGTCACAAGGGTTTATTATTCTATTGGACATACATACAAAAATGTTGGCTGTCCATTTATTGTTTCTTTCATATGAAATAATTGAAACAGCTATTTCTGGTGGTTTCCACGAGTTTTGGCTCCCAAAACACGAACTAGGTAGGTACACTCCTTTTTTTCTTCCAAATTATCTTTGATCATTGGTAGTACCATTTAATCGTCTTGATCCGCGTGTTGTCAATTTTTCTAGTGTTATTATACAAACTGATGGTGATTTAAGAGGATTTTCCTGATTTTTGACTCATAAAAAATCAATTTTGGGAGCTGAACATTTGGTAGAACCTCAATTTTCCACTCTTTGGTCAAAATCGACTTCATATTCGGTCTTCTCGCCCCCCAAAAACGTGGAAAACGATACATCAAAACCTGTTTCTAACATGTTACTAAAACACAAAAAGTACTTACGTACTTTTGTGCACATTTTCACTCATAACACCCCTGGGTATATTCCGATCGGGCTGAAAAGTTTCGGTACACAACTAGGGCCCAAATGGAGCCAGTGTGCGAAAGAATGAATTTTTTTGACCTAAAATGAATCCGGTAGACGTGATACGGGGGACGGACATTGCATTTTGGTTTATTATTCTGTGAATAGTACACCGATGTATTCAATCAGCAAAAAATTTTTATAGAACCCCCCTCAAAATTTTTTCTTTTACGTTTCAAGGTGCATAGATTCCAAAAACGCTGCAAAGTCCTTGTCACATGGGTGTATTATTCTATTGGAATTCTAGAGATTCTTGTTGGCTGTTAAATTTATTGTTTCTTTCATGTGGAATGATTGAAATAGCTATTTCTAATGATTTCCACCAATTTTGGCCCCCAAAACATGAAATACCTACGCTTTTTTTTCTTTTTTTTTTCAAATCATCTTTGATAATTTTGGTAGTGCCATTTAATCGTCTTGATCCACCTGTTTACACATTTTATAGTGTTATTCTACACATTGATGGTGATTTCAGACAATTTTCCAGGTTTTTGACTCATATAAAACCAATTTTGGGAGCTAGCTGAACCATTGGTAAAACCTCAATTTCCGCGTCTTTGGTCAAAATTGACATCGTATTCGGTCTTCTCGTCCCAATAACCATGGAATACGATACCTCAAAAGATCAAGTTAGGTACTAAAACACAAAAAGTACCTATTTGTATACACATTTTCGCTCATAACACCCCTGGGTATATTCTGATCGGGCTGAAAAGTTTCGGGAAACAAGTAGGACCCAAATGGAGCATGTGTGCGAAAGAACGAATTTTTTATACCGAAAATGAAGCCGGTACACGTGATACGGCGGGCGGCGTACGGCGGACGGACATTGCATTTTTGGAATCTACGCAACCTTGAAACGGAAAAGAAACAATTTTGAGGGGGTGTTATAAAAATTTTCTGCTGAGCGAATACATAGGTGTATTATTCACAGAATAATAAACCAAAATGCAATGTCCGTCCGCCGTACGCCGTCCGCCGTATCTCGTGTCCCTGCTTCATTTTTGGTCTAAAAAAGTCGTTCTTTCGCACACATGCTTCATTTAGGCCCTAGTTGTGTCCCGAAACTTTTCAGCCCGATCGGAATATACCCAGGGGTGTACTTTTAGTGTTTTAGTAACATGTCAGTAACATGAGGTTCTGAGGTATCGTTTTCCATGTTTTTGGGGACGAGAAGACCGAATATGAAGTCGATTTTGACCAAAGAGTGGAAAATTGAGTTCTAACAAATGTTCAGCTCCCAAAATTGATTTTTTATGAGTGAAAAACTTGGGAAATCGTCTGCAATCACCATCAATTTGCATAACACTGGAAAAAGTGTCAACACGTGGATCAAGACGATCAAATGGTACTACCAATGATCAAAGATAATTTGAAAAAAACAAACAAAAAACAGGAGCGTACTTACCTAACCCGTGTTTTAGGGGCCAAAATTGGTGGAAACCATGAGAAATAGCTATTTCAATTATTGTGTATGTAAGAAACAATAAATGGACAGCCAACATTTCTATACGTATGTCCAATAGAATAATAAACCCATGTGACAAGGACTTTGCAGCGTTTTGGGAATCATCGCACCTTGAAACGGAAAAGAAAAAAAATTTTGAGGGTGTGTTGTAAAAAGCGAATACATAGGTGTATTATTCACGGAATAATAAACCAAAAGCAGCGGACGGCGGACGGACGGCAATTTTTTGTTCGGTATTCGTATTGTACGTCCCTTGAAACGTAAACTATCAAATTTGAGGGGGGTTGAATTTTTTTTCTTTAATGGTCGATTCCAAAGCTTTATTATGGAAAATAAATAACCAAAATGGCTGGAATTTCCAAAATTGACATAAATTCATCAAAATCGGTGTGGAAACGGCGGGTAATTCGAGAGTGAAAAACACAAGTCATCAGAAATGCTTTTCACGAAGGTGGAAAAAACCGAGTACCTGGTAGAAAATTGGTGTAAATCACCAAGAACAGCACAATTCACCAAAGTCGCACACTCGCTCATATGGACATGCTGCGTGAGTGGAACTTTCCACCTGGTGTGCGGTGTTAGTGGTCCGTGGTTTTGATGAGGGGGGGGGGGGGGACCAAGTGCAGATCGGCGGCCGGCGCGGCGCCACTGGCTGTGCGCCGGGTTATTGAAGAAAGTCGCGGAGGCGCCACAAGTCCCTCCCCCCCCCCCCCCCTCCAAGGCACTCGCATTTCTGTTTCGTTTGTTTTTCTCAACGTTTTCTCGTCGTCAGCGGACGATTTCGTCCCGAGAAGCGTCGATCCGCTGACGGTTGACCTCGGGAGCGGAGGACAGTTACAATTAGGAGGACACGGCGGCGGAAAGGAGTACAAGGTTCAGGTTGTAGGCGGGGTCAGTGAGCAGGGTGGGCGTGGTTGTGGCACCCGACCTCCAGTAATTACATACACCCCCCCCCCCCCCCCCCACACACCACCACCAACCGCCGTCACACGGCCTCGCCGTCGGCTCTTTGCGCTACCTATTCAAATAAGTCGGAGCTTCGTGAAAATGGCGACACTTCAAGACCCTCGGTGCACTTTGCCGAGGGGGTAAGTGCAGGCCGGCGGGGGTAAGTGCAAAGGGTGGGTGGAGGGGGGGCAGGTACCATATTGCAATCCCCCCCCCCCCCCCCCCCCTCGACTCCGCACCATCGCACCAACATCTCGACCACCCACCGCCACATCTTCCTCTCCATCTGCGCTCCCCCTTTTTTCGCGGAAGAATTGCAAGTCTCCTCCGGTGCCCAGCATAAGCGCAAATTCCTCTTAATTGATCTGTCATAAGCGCCAAGACGATCCAATTCCTTTGTGCACGTCACCATTCGGTTTACTATTCTGTGAATAACACACCTATGTATTCGCTCAGCAAAAAACGCTGCAAAGTCCTTGTCACGTGGTTTTATTATTCTACTGGACATACCTAGAGAAATGTTGGCTGTTCTTTTATTGTTTATTTAACGTGAAATAATTGAAATAGCTATTTCTGATGGTTTTCAAAATTTTTGGCGTACCTAACTAATTCGTGATTTGGGGGCCAGAATTGGTTGAAACCATCAGAAATAGCTATTGCAATTATTTCACATGAAAGAAACAATAAATGAACAGCCAACATTTCTGTAGGTATGTCCAGTAGAATAATAAACCCTTGTGACAAGGACTTTGCAGCGTTGTTCACCCATAACACCCCTCGGTATATTTCGGGACACAACTAGAGCCCAAATGGAGCATGTGTGCGAAAGAACGAATTTTTTAGACCAAAAATGAAGCCTGTACACGTGGTACGGCGGACGGCGGACGGACATGGCACACATGCACCATTTGGGCCCTAGTTGTGTCCCGAAACTTTACCCGAAATATACCCAGGGGTGTTATGAGCGAAAATGGGTATAAAAATAGGTACTTTTTGTGTTTTAGTAACATCAGCTTTTGATGTATTGGTTCTCATGTTTTTTGGGACGAGAAGACCGAATATGAAGTCAATTTTGACGACAGAGTGGAAAATTGAGGTTCTAACGAAGTTTCAGCTTTAAATTTACGTTAAATTTTGGTTTACAATCGTCGTCCTTCCGCACACAGTTTGGGTCCCCATTTGGGAACACATTTGGGTCCTAATTGTGCTCCGAAGCTCGGCAGCACCCAGGGGTGTTATCTGAGAAAAATGGGTGAAAAACAGGAGTTTTCGAGGGATTTTCGAAGTTTTAGTGAACACGAGCTTGTGAGGTATCGTTTTCCATGTTTTTTAGGGCGAGTAGACCGAATATTAGAGAGTTTTTGCAACACACTCGTGACGAAACGAAACGGAAAACGACACCGAAACGGAAATGGCGGATAGGGCGACCGAAGTCAGATGCTAACCTTTTTCGGTTCAGTTTTCGTTCAGCTTTGGCGTCTACCGGCTGGTGGAGTCACGCTAACGTTATGCCAACCTCTCTTTCATCCATTTTACTCCATGGTTAATACAAATCTATGTCCACACATGTCGTCAAGTCTGCCAAGACGCCAAGAAGCAGCTGTGAATACGACGCTCAACATTTTTATTTTCCAAGGAAAACAGAAGAAGGTAGGTAGCGTTATACAGATGTAAGGTTAAATTACGTTTCGTCATATCAACACGACGAAAGCTGACACCGCGAGTCCCGGTATTTTTCGTCGTCACGGTTCGTCAAACTTTTCGGTGTCTTAAGTGCGCATGCGCAGCACTGCTTTCGTTTCGTTCGTTTCGTCGTGAGAGTGTTGCAAAAACTCTCTATTAGGTTGGTTTTGACGGAAGACTGAAGAATTGAGGTTGTAACGAAGGTTAAGCTCCCGAAATTCATTTTTTATGACCCAAAAACCTGGGAGATTGTCTGAAATCACCATGAATTTGTATAATAACACTAGATGTTGTATTAGCAGGTGGATCAAGACAGTTAAATGCCACTATCAATAATCACAGATAATCTGTAAAAAAGAGCCTAAATCGCGTTTTTGGGGCCCAAAATTGGTGGAAACCATAAAAAATAGCTATTTTAATTGTTGCACATGAAAGAAAAATTAAATGAACAGCCAACATTTCTGTAGGTACGTCCAATTGAATAATAAACCCACGTGACAAGGACTTTGCAGGGTTTTCCAACCGTGTTGAATATTTTTGCCCAACAAACAATTTTCGTGAAAAGTTTTGACGAAATAATTTTGACCGAAGTGTGAAGAATTGAGATTATAACGAAGGTTAAGCTCCCGAAATTCATTTTTTATGAGCCAAAAACCTGGGAAATTGTCTGAATCACCATAAATTTCTATGATAACACTAGATGTAGTATTAGCAGGTGGATCAAGGCAATTAAATGGTACTATCAATAATCACAGATAATCTGTAAAAAAAGAGCCTAATTCGCGTTTTTGGGGCCCAAAATTGGTGGAAACCATGAAAAATAGCTATTTTAATTGTTGCACATAAAAGAAACAATAAATGAACAGCCAAAATTTCTGTAGGTACGTCCAATAGAATAATAAACCCACGTGACGAGTACTTTGCAGAGTTTTCCAACCGTGTTGAATATTTTTGCCCAACAAACAATTTTGGTGAAAAGTTTTGACGAAATAATTTTGACCGAAGAGTGAAGAATTGAGATTATAACGAAGGTTAAGCTCCCGAAATTCATTTTTTAAGAGCCAAAAACCAGGGAAATTGTCTGAATCACCATAAATTTCTATGATAACACTAGATGTAGTATTAGCAGGTGGATCAAGGCAATTAAATGGTACTATCAATAATCACAGATAATCTGTAAAAAAAGAGCCTAATTCGCGTTTTTGGGGCCCAAAATTGGTGGAAACCATGAAAAATAGCTATTTTAATTGTTGCACATAAAAGAAACAATAAATGAACAGCCAAAATTTCTGTAGGTACGTCCAATAGAATAATAAACCCACGTGACAAGGACTTTGCAGAGTTTTCCAACCGTGTTGAATATTTTTGCCCAACAAACAATTTTGGTGAAAAGTTTTGACGAAATAATTTTGACCGAAGAGTGAAGAATTGAGATTATAACGAAGGTTAAGCTCCCGAAATTCATTTTTTAAGTGCCAAAAATCTGGGAAATTGTCTGAGATCACCATTTATTGTATCATAAGACTGGAAGTAGTATCAAAAGGTGAATCAAGACAATTAAATTGTACCCAATTCGTGTTTTTGGGGGCCAAAATTGGTGGAAACCTTCAAAAGTAGCCATGTCAATAATTGGTCATGAAAGAAACAATAAATGAACAGCAGCATTTCTGTAGGTATGTCCAATAGAATAATAAACCCACGTGACAAGGACTTTGCAGCGTTTTTCAACGGTTCTGAATATTTTTGCCCAACAAACAATTTTGGTCAAAATTCCCCATTTGTCGAGAAAACTATTGGAAACGTTCGAAGGGTCGGAGTAGGTGCGTTTGTTAGTTTGAAAACTCGCTCAAACGGTCATGCCGCTTTCAAGGGTCTTCCCTCCCCAGGTCGCCCCAGGACGTGTCGTTACCTTCGACTCGGCAACCCTCAGGCTCGGGGCGATCCTAATCCAATCACGCAACAACTTCTTTTCCCCACCGGAAGGTTTAATCCGAAAGGCGTAAGAAAAGGAGAAAACGTGGCTTCGGGCCATTGTGGGATCCTCCAGGGAGTTGGTGGGGGCCCTTTGTAGCCGTTCAGCCGCTCAAGTGGGCGCCCCCGTTGTTGGGACGCCGGCTAAAGGTTTGGTGAAGGCTTGGCCCCCATTGTCCTTCATAAGCGAAGGTATAAACATCCTACAGGCACCGGCTAAAAAGGTTTTTCCACCCGCCTCTCGGATCGGATACGTCCCATCGGCCGCACAATGAGCCGCTTGTCTTCTCGCAATGCCGTCCTTAGCCCTCGGACCTTTCAGGACCCTGTTCGCCCTCTGATGCTCCAATTAAAGCGAGACTCCCAGCTCCGCCGCTTGCTTCACCGCTCCGCCTCATCGGTGACGATTTCTACCTGATTTCCTGGGTATTTAAACTCCAAAGGTCTGAGAAACGCTTTCTCCACATACAAAACATCGGTACAATCGTGAAAATGCGATGTTGACAAAATCCTGAAGGGAATCGCAGCTTTCCTGCTAAACATGGAAAAAGAGCTGATCGAGTTCCGTCCATCTGTCAACGCAGAATCTAAGGAGGCGAGAGCGTCCCGCCCTCCAAGAAAACCGAAAAACTTAAAAGCGACCAGGAACACTGTTTACTCGACAGAACAAGAAGTAGGTTTTACCCCCCCCCCCCCCCCCAAACCACCACAATACGCCCCCTGGGGGTCATCGGTGTTGGATTTTTCGTACACCGGTTCTCGAGGGGCCCCTGAGGACGTGTACCATATGTCAACCATCAGGGGCCGAAGTTATGAGAGTTTGACAATCGCTATTTTTCAAGTTTTTCTATTTCTTCTTCTTCGTTGTTGTTGTTCTTTGACAGGGCTACAGCCCCACAGACATAATGGCTCGAGCTTAAATTTTGCGCACACATTCGTTGTATACTTCGTACAATTTGGCCTCTTGCTGAAATTTGGCACACTTGTTCAATGGGGCTGCCTGAGGGAGTGGTGCTCCCTAAACAAGAAGCGGCCCGACAAACAGCATTGGGTCAAAGCTCAAGCTCGCCGAACAGGATCGCAACAAACAAGGAAGAGTGGCGGAACGTGGGTTATGGGGGAAGGAACAGGTTTTATTTATATATGCACATCCAAGAACGAGGTACAAAGAACTGGGCAGGCTACTTTGGCGGGCAAAATGGATACTTTTGTGGTACCCCTAAAAATTCTAAACTTACCACTCCTATGTAATAGATTTAGCCAAATAAAAGAAAGGAACGACGAGCTGACGACGCCATGGGGAAAGTAGGAGAAGGGTCCCCTCCATCGACCGCCATCGCCCCTCAACGGTCATAACGGCCATTCATGGACGGGGGGGGGGGGACAGGAGGAAAGGTGCTAGACCAGCTCCACATTCGACCGACCACTCTACCACTTGCGACTTCTCTCTCAACCTCCTTACACCCTCTCTCTCTCACGCCCTCTCTCTCTGCCTGCTGTGGTGATAACCGTGGGGTGCTAGCCTCCTTCTTCCCGTCACCTGCTGTGGTGATAACCGCGGGGCACCATTACCTCTAGCACCTGCTGTGGTGATAACCACAGGGCGTCATTACCTCTAGCACCTGCTGTGGTGATAACCGTGGGGTGCTAGTCTCCTCATCCAACTAACACCTGCTGTGGTGATAACCGCGGGGCGATAGCAAAAGACTCCTATGGAGCACATCCTGCACTCATCTAACCAAACCAACCTCATCCAAACCAACCCTACCTTCCGCCCGCCATGTCATAAGCCTATGCCCAGGCTTACGACAGATGCCAATCATTTTTGCGGCTGAGGAGGTTTTCTTGGCGGGTAAATTTTTAGAACAGGGTTATTTGATGGGGGGTTGATTTTATTCCTTAAAAGTCGTGCTGGTCGTGTTGGGTGCACTTAGTGGCAAATCCAGGGAGCCCCCCCCCCCCCCTCCCTCCGAAGGTTTAGCTTGCATTTGATATTCTGATAAATTTTCTCCGATTCCGGCCCCCTCCTACCAATTCATGCTTGCACTTGATGTGAGTGAGTTTACTATGATTTAGGCGCTATTGGTGATAACATTGTACCTAATACATTGTTGTGAATCTATTGCCATCTTGATGAAGCCGAAATGCTAAACCGGTGTTACCCTTAAAATAATGTCAGCTCTTAAACCCTCTCTAAAACCCTTAAACAAATGTCAGATCTTAAAACCTTTCTAAAACCGATTCCTAACCCCCAGCCCATTTGGGCTGAAATTTATTGTGATACTAGGATCAGATTGTGCCTCTGGGGTTTTAAGTGATTTTAAACAACGTTGCCTTAATTTATTTATTTTGAATTAGGTGTGTTTTGTATTATTGTCAATTTTTAGTCTCCTGGCATGTTGTTTCTATGATATTATATCTATCTAATTGTTTTGTTGAGCTCTAGGGACGTGGGAGCGTCCCGCCCACCAAGAAATCGAAAAACTCGAAGCGACCAAGAACGCTGTTTTCACGACAGGACAACTTACCCCCTGAAGGAGTCCGGCGTTGATTTTTCGTACACCTATTCTCGAGCGGCCCCTGAAGACGTGTACCAAATTTCAACCCTCGGGACCATCAGGGGCCGGAGTTATGAAAGTTTGAAAATCGATTTTTTTCAAGTTGTTCAACTTCTTGTTCTGGTTGTCCTTTGACTGTGAGGTCTACAGCCTCACAGAGGTAGCGGATCGAGGTGAAATTTTGCTCATTCATTCCTTAAATTGTCTTGCGAAGTGCCTTTTAGGCAATTTGTCCCCCAAATGGGCTGGGGGTTAGGAATCGGTTTTAGAAAGGTTTTAAAATCTGACATTTGTTTAAGGGTTTTAGAGAGGGTTTAAGAGCTGACATTATTTTAAGGGTAACACCGGTTTAGCATTTCGGCTTCAGAGATTTTACTAAAGGAGCTTCCCGCCAAGCAGCGTTGAAAGCTATGCTACGTCTGTCTATAAATGTAATTTATTTGAATGAGTGTGATTATGATGCCTGATCGTGTGGTACACTGGGAAGACACCAATTTATTGTTAAAACGATTAAATAATAACTTTTGAATTGATGTTTCCATTCTAAGTTGGTGGAAGGTGGGAGGGGGGATAATTAATATACCTACCTAACTATTCCGATGATATGGATAGGTCCTACTCGTAATGTGAACATTCCAGTCAATTAAATAATAATATTATATTTATGTAAGTACCTACCTATAGATTCAAAATTTGAATGTTTTATACATGGATAAATAGGTAATCTCTCGTTCACCCCCACCCCCCAAAGAACTTCTGGATCCACCACTGGAACACTGTACCCTGTACTGGGTGCACTGTACTGGGTACACTGTATCTGGACCGAGTTCATTATTTAGTTGTGTGGTGGTGGTGGTGGTGGGGCTTCCCCGAGCTTTATGTCGATAGTCAGTTGGCAGATTTGCATTCATTCATGCATTCATTTGCCTACTAAGTTGGATAATATGAGTTATATATGGCTAATCTCTCGTTTGGTAAATTTGGGTTCGGCTGGGAAATTTTACTCAGTTCATTATTCTTCGTTCAGTTTGGTCAATTCTACTCAAATGACAAATTTGTATTCAATTTAGTAATGGAACAGTAATCCTTATCAGTAGGAAACTTTGAACACAGCTAGCCAGTCCTCATTTGGATAATTTGAGTTCAGTGTGGCAAAACCTAGTCAGTTAACAAAATTGTTTTCAATTGGCAGATTTGAGTTCAGTTCGAAACTTGGACCCATCCGTGTCAGTTGGATGATTTGAGATCGGAGTTGTGAATGGAAAAATGCTGCAAATTGTTACACAACGGCTTATTATTTACCTGTACGGCTGCCCGTTCTGCGTAGATCACAGTTTTCTGATGTCAATAGCTACCTTCAAGCTCTCCCAGGAAAGCTCTAAATCGAGTACTGGAGCCAGCCGGGGAATTACAATTTCATATAAATATGCGGTGGATTCAAGAATTACCCAACCATTAATATTATTTGTTGTTATTCATGAATCATAACTCGTCGAAGTTACAAAATCACCTAGATCAACGAAATCCAAAATAACAACCATTCTTCAAATGAAATAGTATCACAGACCAGCCAACTAACTCGATTTCCCTAGCAATGATCTGGGGTGGATGTATACCGTTTCGTTCACGATCATGTTGACGAAGCTTCTCGGTGCAAACTCTGGGCGTTAATGTGAGCGACCAGGTGGACGTACAATGCTCCGGGTGGTCTCAAAAAATCCACAGGTACATAATCAGTTTAAAAATGCAAAAAAATTCGAGATAACGGCGTCCTGGAATTTTCAAACCTCTATTTTTCACCCCTTAGAGATGACTCACAGTAACCCTGCTCTTCGCGGACCAACTAGACCCCAAATGAGACCCACAAACCAAATTTCTTCAATTTTCGTTCGTGGTAAATAAGAAAATAACGAAGTACCTACGGCGGTCGGCGGACGGACAGAAATTTTTTTTAATTCTATATTCGGATTCTACGAACCTTGAAATGGAAACCATAAAATTAGGAGGGGGGGGGGGGTAAGAAATTGTTTCACGCTCGATACCAAAGGATCATTATTGAAAATAATGGCAACAAATATTGGGCCAAATTGAAACAAAAGAGTTCGGGTAAGTACTGAGTGCCTTCCCTCGATACCAAGTAGTCCGAAAATGATCAGTAAAATTTATTTATGGGACAAGCTCAATTACGTAATCTGTGTACGGGACAAGAATACTCTATGTACGGGACAGCACTTTACAAAAATATGTACAATACTTAGAGACAATAAATAGGGACTGTTTGAGCAATAAGTATGGGTTTCCGGGAGCAAGGAATATACCGATATACATATAAAAGTTGAATTTAATTCGAATAAATTGTTTCGAAAAATCCGACCTATGAAAAAGCTCCTTGACATGATTAAATTTATAAGTATGTAATATTCGATAGATCGATGAAAAGTGCCTTATGAGGTAGGTAGGTATAATTAGAATGCTCTGACCAGTGAGTCCCGTTGGCAGAAAATTATGCATTGGTGGATGACGGTAAATCCATGTGGAGGCCATCTGGACCCTGAAGTTCCGCAGAAGTCGTCAAGTCCAGAAGAACACTTGAGCTGGGTATAGGGGTTAATTTGGAGTACTAGAGTTGAGTAGAGAAGATAGAGATGATCGAGATGATAGAGTTGATAGAGCTGCCTCCCAAGTCTCGCGCTGTTTCGGAAATAAAATTGATAAAAAATGTTATTGCTGCGGAGTATGGCGAGCCAGTGATCATTTATGAAGGTAAGTACTTACATTATTCCGTTGGTGATCGATTGAAAATCGCAGGATACTGAAGACCTGGATGAAATGCCACTTGATCAAGATGGCGTCGAGGTAAAATATAGGATGGATGGTTAAGAAAATCGACGAGATCGTTATGATGAGCATCAAAAGAGGGACAGGCGAATCATGTAGGAGCTGACGCTTGTGACGCGAATCCCCACTAGGTACTGCACTCACGGCACTGATTAAGATTGAGTTCACCATTCACAATAACAATAGTAATCATGAAGAAGATTATACCTACCTAATCAGTCCAGGAGACTGGACAGGGACAATACTTTATATACGGGACAAGCCCAATTCTATAATGTAAATTTAATGACAGTGAACGCTGTCATTGGAAAAGAAAATCATTTCTTGCGACAAAGTTGGCAAAAAATGTCAGCCGGTATATTTAGAGTAAAATGGTCGAGGGTCAGTTCTTGATGAGTTCTTAATGATAGAATATTCACGAATTGGCGTGGCTCGTTGATGACCGTGAATGAACCGGAGCCATCGCACAGCGGTCCAAAATACGATAACAGCAGACCAAAATTATGTATTTGATAAACTTTTCCTATATGAATCGTTTCTGTAGTTGGTTACATTTTCTTGTGATTTCATGCCGTTCCATTCATATATTTCCGATCTGTTTGTGATGGTATCTTGAACAACGAACGAGTCCGCAATGACCGTGAAAGGGATTTGAATTTCCTATTGTAACCTCGAAAAGAGCTGAAATTTGGAAAGAAGGTGCGAGTCGACTCATAGATAGTTCGATATTGAGCTTCATCGGTACCGGACTTTCATTTTAGCCTGCGTATGCGCCAACTTGTTTCCCGTGAAATGCCCGTAATGAACCGAGAAATCGTCAAAAAGGGCTGAGATTTGGAGGCTGTGTGAGCGTTGGAGTGGAGAAACTCATTAATCCATCAAATTCTCCTTACGCAGAGTGCTGGATTGGTAGGTAGCCTGATTTCTGGTCAGTCTAAGTACCTAATCCACATATTACTCCAGACGAAAGGTTTTTCATGTTAACTCCGATGTTTTACGTATTTATGTGAACCCCGCTCGCACCCACCTTGAATTTCAGCCTTTGTGATTTCTGTCGTCTACGTTATACATCTCTTCATCCTATTTACGTATACCGCTTACATTTTTCCCTTTTACTTCCTGGATCCCTCATGATGGAAGGATGTGTTCGCTAACATCACATAGTCATTCATGCATAATTATTACACAAAGGGCGCTTGCGGAGCTCAATGGTCCACTTGATGATGCACCGAGTGATCTTTATACCTGTAAACATAACAGTGTGCTATTTATTGAAATTTTCTACTTCTGACAAATAATTTTGCCAACATGCGATGTATGCGCTTCGACTGAACAAGATTGGATTTGATAGGCGGAGGAAAAAAATTCATTTTTTTTCCGCTTTGTTCCCCGCAATCATCTTGGTATGTTCCCCATCAGACCATTCAATCCTTCCTGGTACTGCTTCATGTTGATCGGTGGGAAAGAATGTAACATATGTATCCCATATCACTCGCTGTTATGAGGAGGGAAAAAAAACACCGGACGGATATCCTTATGTAAGCAAAAGTAAGAAAAGTATTTTCCGCCTACTGCGCAGACAGTGCTCAGAAAACAATTCTTGACGTGCGTGATGTGTATCGGCCTTGATATGAAAGAAGTCCATCTTGTTTCGTATCGTCAGCACAGAAATGAAGAAATTTAACGGGAGTGCTGATGTCAATAATAATTTCATGTTCCTCTTGATGTAAAATGGACGGAAAACAATTGAATAAAACATCCATTTTGTAATAATAATTCCAGGAGAAGCTCACTGGACGGTGTGAAGATGCTGGTATCACAGTTCTTCAGCATAGTTTTATCAGGTTTCTTGAACAGCCAGACCGAAACCGAACCGATTCCTACACAAAACCCTATTGGAATCTGTTGATCCCAAACAATGTTTACCGCACCCGCTCGCTCTAAAAGTCATACATCGCACGAGAAATGAATAGTGATATGTGTTCCAGGCTGTAATGTACTTCTTAATGTTCCTAGGTAACTTTTTTCATGCTTGCCTCCACTATATTTTGCTATTAGCCCCAGCGCTGCGACATAATTATATATTATGTTTTTCATACTTCGATACTTCCGTTGTAAAAATACATTTCGAATCATACATTTCGAAAAATAAATTGTTTTCTACGTCGGGTTCGACTGCAGTTTCATTTTATCGTAACTTCGAACTAAAAACCGTTGTTTTATTTCCTCTAAGAACAAAATGCCCTTCTTATACCGGTATCGGCATCAAACGATCACAACATCGTCAGTAACAAATAACTGATCAACATTGGTGATAGCTGAGCTCATTTAGTCCAGAAATGATAGGAGGTGATTGTGATTGGCTATTGAAGTGAAAGGAATCAAGGGGGAAAGTGAAAGGGATCCTTCCGAGAAGAAAGGACGGAAGGAAACAAGCTGTTACAAACCTGAACGCAATACCTAACATTGAGGAATTACATCATTGTAAACATTTACCTAACCGATTACTCTTAATTATTTCGAATTTTCAGTACATCTTACATCTGCCTCCCCCTTTGGACAGAAAAAATTAATTAAATTAAAGTTATAGATTCGAGCAAATAACTAGCTAAGGTAGAATCGCATGTAGTTCCCTATTATGTATATAAGACCACTTAGTTCATTGTAATGTATGTATGGGAATAAATCTATTTTGAATTGAATTGAATTGAATCGCGTTTATTGTCTCTCAAACCCTTTTCGCGCTCCTCAGTTCTTTCTCTAAACTCCTTATCAGTTTGACCGCAAGAGCACAAGTCCTCAAGAGCACTTCAACCCAATTTTATCATGTTTATTCCATCTTTAACCGAACCTAATGAATATTTGAAATTATTTTTAGTTTCAAAATTGCCTACTTTGAATGTTTCACAAGTCAGAATTTCATCAACTTTTCCAGAACATTTCCCACAATACGTATCTCTACGCTGTCTCATGATTTTCTATTTCCGTAATCACGTTCGTTTTCCAATAGTCGTTGACAACTTCCGATGTCGTTTCGGTGAATATAACTTTGTGCCCGAGATCTAACTACTGACTGACAGGAGAGTCGATCTCAAATCTGGCACATGAAAAGTATTGTCCAGGTTCAGGCCTCGCACCCCATATTTGACTGGGACGTGTACCTTTACTGAGCATGTATCTGTACTGGGGTCGTCTGCAAGATTCACCTTTCTCGAGAGCTTTGGATATCGAGTGTCGTGGTTCCCCTCAAATCTCTATAGTTATTAACCAGTCTTACGTAATATTGAAAGATTTAACCAAATAAACGAAGGGAACGACAAGCTGGGCGACGCCAAGGGGAAAGTAGGAAACAGGTCCTTCCATCAACTGCCCTCAACGGTCATAACTGCTGATTGTGGATGGGGGACGGGTGGAAAGGGGCCTTTATAAGCAGACCTGCTAGCCAGGCTCCTTATTCGACCGATCGACCCTCGACTTGCCACGACCCTCTCTCTCGACCTTCTCTCTCACCCTCTCTCTTCTACCTTTCCTTGCACTCGATGTGGTAAAACCGTTGGGTGCTCTCTTCCTTCCTGGTAAGTGCTGTGGTGAAAACCGCGGGGTACTAGCCTCCACATCCCAGGCGCCTGCTGTGGTGAAAACCGCGGGGAGCTAACCTTCCCTCCAACTAACACCTGCTGTGGTGAAAACCGCGGGGTGTTAGCAAAAGACTCCTATGGAGCACACCTTTCCTCATCGTTCCTCATCCACCACTCACCCGCCATGTCATAAGCCGGCCACACCGGCTCACGATATCGAGTTTTCTGAACACTTGAGAGGTGCAGCCACTGTCAAGGTACCGAGTTGAAGGCGACATTCAAAGCTACTTCAGCAGGACTAGTTAAAAATGGATCATCAGCAGTACTTCTTCCTGACTCAGCTTCAGCTACTTACTTCCACTAATTTGAGAGGCCATGTGGCCCTTTTGATTACATTTGTTGTATTCAGATTTTGAACTCTCGTTGTTTCACATGTTTACTTAGTATGCTCATTGCCCTTCTCTTTTCGAGAATCTCCCTGCTCGGTCATTTTCACTCTGAGGTTGTCAGTAGTTAAAAGGTCTTCTGGAGGTCAATTAAACGCCTCAAACACACCTGAAGTTTTCAAAAGTATCTGCGAGGCCGTACAATGTCACGACTGTTAATAAATCTGGATGTAATTCTACTCTCAAGGTCTGCGAATCATCTACAGCATCAAAATATTGCGAGGTGTTCTCGAGCATCATCTCCTCCTCTCATTTCGTTAATCATGAGCTGTTACAATTTATACGTTTCTCTCGACGTCTTCAGACTTTCCCCTGCTCAATTTCAGACGGATATGTGGCAAGAAGTCAGCTCTTTACGATCAGCAATCAGCAATCTCCCAATTCCTTGTTGTTGTTATTTTGGTAAATCTCCAGCTCCTTCAACTACTTCTATACGAGCAATACTACCGTCCACGGATCCCACGCCGTCATTCTTCTCTGACAACTGAGCTCTATCAACAGTTTCCCCTTATCATAGTTGTCCTTCGTCAAGCTATCAATTTTCTGAATGTTCATGGTTGCTTTTTTCCCAGTCGCTAACAGATAGACACTTCACCTTTTCCTGATCTCAGACCTCGATAAATAGACAATTTTTACTATCTTTGAAAGCACCATCTGGCCAGGGAAACATAATCAACAACGATAGGTATGCTATTAATTAATTTTCGCTACTTCACTATCTCAATCCTTTTCTCTGAAAAAGTGGGACAAAGGTCACAAATCGCCAAAAATTGTTCTAAATTCATCAAAATGTGGTATGAAATGGTACTGAGTTATAAAATACTGTATCAGTACTCAAAAATAAGAAAAGTGGGTCAAACTCAAATTTGTTGGAGCCAAAAAAAGCTAAGAATCTTAAAAAAAAATAGCTAAAATCACACACAAAAATCATTAAATAAACTATTCAGTGTGGTATAAAATGGTGACTCGAAAAAAAGAGATAAATTAGCCAAAAGATAATCCATCAAAAGTGGGTCGAATTTGAGTTATTGTGGGTCGTATTGCTTATGCTTGGTAAAAATGGCTGAAAATCACAAAAAAGTTTTCATATCACTAAACTTGTTAAAGGAAATAAACTTCGAAAATCCGCTCATATGGTCATGCTACATGACTAGAACTTTTTTCAACTTGACAATCCTGATGTGAAAGTGGCGGTGGGGTGGGGGGGTTGAGAAATGTCCGATAAAAGCTGGTGAATGATGAGGTCTGCTCTGCCCTCCAAAGTAAAAAAGCCGTAGACTCGATTTTTTCCAATCTAGAGACTTTGCTATGTCTGGATTCGTATGTTAAAGAGCTATTTTGGCATCTAATTGTAAAAGTTTGGAAAATTTCTCAAAAAGAGTTGGTCAAGGGAAACATCTACGGTTTGTCGAGTTTTGATGGTTTTTGAACGACGAAACGCAGTAATAGTTCTTCCAACAAATAAAAACAGTAGATCCCAGACCTACGGTGTTGAATCATTGGAACAGTGGATTTAATTTAATGGTCATCAGGATAGTACTGTTTTTCTCCGTTGTATCCGGTACCGTTTTTAAATTTTGTGATGAGAGCCAAAAGCTTCGAGCTATCGGCCGTAGGTGGCTTCCACATCGCCGTAAGTCGTATTGTACAAGGAAGAATAAAAGTACTGTTTTCCTCTTTGGGAAAGCGGTAAAAAAACTCCAGCAACTACAGTGGGAAACAACCGTAGCGTGAGCGTCCAACGAAGAAAAGAAGTAGCAGGCCCTCTACCGTTTTTTGAAGCAAAATTTACCTCATCTTCTACAACGTAGAAAAACAGTTGCCTACATACATTTATGTGTATTCTTCCCAAATTGATGTGACTTGTTGCTACAGACGTAGAAATTATATTTGGATGTTGCAAAAAAAATGCGTTGCCGTAGGGGGCGTCTAGCCGCCAGTGGTTTGTGTTCATGATGGTACGTTTATTGTCGAATGAAATCTGGGTGACACCCCCGGATTATAACAGTTTAGATCAAGGATCAAAGCAAGGAAACATGGAACATGTTTTTCGAATAGGTACATGATAACAGAGGATAGGTATGGAGATATGTAGAAAAACGTCTGCCAATTCGAGTAGGCACTATAGCTTCCTCACTTGAATCACATGAACGTATAGAATAGTTGGGTGGGTTTGTTATGATGCGGGACCATCTGCGATCCAACCCGCGTGTACCCTCAAAATTGCATCTCTCTACGACTATTTTTCGCGTAGTTAGAAGCGTTATAAGGAAACGATCAACATTTCATGTTAGCGCATGCGGAGAGGGGAATTACAGTAAGATTCCAATGAAGTTCATACGGAACCATCGATGTATTATACTGATCGACCCTCCAAATGTGAACTCATTTCAACGATAACTAAGGTAGTTATGGGTACTCCAAGTATTTCACGTTTGCGCATGCGCAGACTACACGATTTTCATGATTTTGAAACTGGACCATCTGCGATCCAACCCGCGTATACCCTCAGAATTTCAGCTCTCTACGACTATTTATCAGGTAGTTAGAAACGTTACAAGGAAATGTTCGCGCATGCGTAGATCAAAGTTACATTACCATTCCGATGAAATTGATTTGGAACTACCAAAGTATTATTCCTGACCGACCCTCCAAGTTTCAATTGATTTCAACGATTGATTTCAATTGATTTCATTTTTTTTTTTCAGTTATGGGTGTTCCAATTATTTCACGTTTGCGCATGCGCAGACGAATGTTACGGTACTTTATAAATGATTTTGGTATCGGACCATCTGTGACGCAACCCGCACTTACCCTCGAAATTTCAGCCCATTTCGACCATTATTTTGGGTAGTTATGGGTGTTGCAAGGAATTACCACAGACAGAAAGACAGGGAACCAAATATGTTCCTTGATGTCTGAAACGGAAAATGGTATTTGGAAATTTTCATTTTGGAGGACATGAACTTTTTTTTACTCAATCACGAATCAAAGGCTTCCCTGCCTTCGTTAGTGAGGAAGCAAAAAAAGTCGTGGGATTTCAAGCCTCGGACCAGCGACCTAACGCAATGTAACGTAATACTCGTCGTCAGCTGCTTTCGGCGTTTTTCGAGTAGGTAGAACCCCCTCGACAGTTTTCGGCAGAGTGGGGTCTGGCCATGCTCTCCTCGGAGATGGCACCACGTGTGGTAGGAGAGGAGGGGGTTGGGTGGTAGGAGTGGGGTAGATGGAGAACTGTGCTGGCGACGGGGAGGGGAGCCGAGTTTACAGGACAGGACGCGGACGCTTTCCAACCCGGTTTACCCCCGTAAAAACATGTTCCATGCTTAAAAAAATCATTGGAAAATATTGAAGAAGACCCATTTTACAGCCTAAAAACTTCACCTGCGTTTTTCTCAAAACTAGATTTCCTAGTTCTAAGGCTTACTTGCTATGGACGGCAGTGGTGGTTTCCATATCGCAACCTAATTAGATTAATTAACTGAAGGGGAAAATGACTGACGACTTCGAATGTGGTGGCGCCCGCGGAACTACACCCGAGCACTCCACTTCAAGAAGCCAATGGAGGTACCTGAAATCGTCTAACGCTTTCCCTCCTAAAGAAACCGTCTGTAATTCGGCGTATTGAGATGCGGATGGCCCCAGCTGCTGTCTTGATCGATGGTACGAGAATTATGCGCCAGTGCTAACATAGTTGTGGGCTACCGCAACACCGCGTTCTGCTTTCATTAGGCCGATCAACCAATAGCAACGCTTCACTACACACGATCTGAGCACGTGTCTCCCTTGAAGAGGCTTACCGAAAGGCGGTACCGGGTCCCGCGGTCACCGCCGAGGCGTTTCCGTTGAGATTTTCTCTCTCCGAATCACCAGATTCCTTCGCCCAATTTGATAACAGCGATCCCAGTGCCGCAGGCTGCTCGAACACACGAGGTTTTTGCTTCGCCTTCTTTCTTTCTGAATACGGCAGAGGCAGAGGGAGATTCGGTCTCAAGGACCTGGGATCGGAACTCAATGTCGAGGGATGATTGGTGCGATGACCTCAATCAGAAAGAACTGCCATCACCAGTTGTACTTGGTGTTTTCCGAATTACTCCCATGGGTTTATTATTCTACTGGACATACCTGCAGAAATGGCTGCTCATTTATTGTTTCTTTCATATGTAATAATTATTAAAATGGGTATTTTTGATAGTTTTCACCAATTTTGGCCCCCAGAAACACCAATTAGGCTAGGTTTTATATATATTTTTTTTACATATTATTATTGATCAGTGATACTACGATTCAATTGTATTGATTCACCTGGCGATCCTACTTCCAGTGTTGTAATAGGAATTATGGTAATTTCAGACAATTTCTCAGGTTCTTGACGCATAAAAAATTATTTTCGGGAGCTTAACCTTCGTTACAACATCCATTCTTCACTCGTTGGTCGAAATCAACTTATGTTTGGTCTTCTTGCCCTAGAAAACATGGAAAACGATACCCCACAAACTCATGTTCACTAAAACCTCGAAAATCACTCGAAAACTCCTATTTTTCGCCCATTTTTCTCAGATAACACCCCTGGGTGCTGCCGAGCTTCGGAGCATAACTAGGACCCAAATGTGTTCCCAAATGAGGACCCAAACTGTGTGCGGAAAACCGACGACATTAGACCAACATTTAACGAAATTTAACACTGAAACTACGTTAGAACCTCAATTTTCCACTCTTGGGTAAAAATCGACTTCATATTCAGTCTTCTCGTCCCAAAAAACTTGGAAAATCGTACCTAACTCAAAAGCTCATGTTACTAAAACACAAAAAATTCCCATTTTTGTACCCATTTTTAATCATAACACCCCTGCGTATATTTCGATCGGGCTGCAAAGTTTTGGGACACAACTAGGGCCCAAATGGAGCATGTGTGCGAAAGAACGAATTTTTTAGACCGAAAATGAGGTAGATATGGATGATACGGCGGACGGACATAGACAGCATTTTCGTTTATTATTCTGTGAATAATACACCTACGTGTTCGCTCAGCAAAAAAATTCTATACCACCCCCTCAACATTTTTCGTTTACGTTTCAAGGTGCGTAAGGTTCCAAAAATGCGATGTCCGTCGCCGTCCGCCGTATCATCCATATCTAAGTTAATTTCGGTCTAAAAAATTCGTTCTTTCGCACACATGCGCCACTTGGGCCCTAGTTGTGTCCCAAAATTTTTCGGCCCGATCTGAATATATCCAAAGGTGTTATGGGTGAAAAATGGAGGTAAAAATGGTGTTTTTGGTGTTTTAGTAACATGAGCTTTTGAGGTATTGTTTTCCATGGTTTTTAGGACGGGGAGACCGAATATGAAGTCGATTTTGACCAGAGAGTGGAAAATTGATGTTCTAACGAAGTTTCAGCCGGACATTTACGTTAAAATTTTGTCTAAAATCGTCGTTCTTCCGCACACAGGCTCTATTTGGCACCTAGTTGTGATCCGAAGCTCGGCAGCCCGATCGGAGTGTACCCAAGGGTGTTATGATGAGAAATGGGTGTAAATATAGGGTTTTTTGGTGTCTAATATCATAACCCTATGAGGTATCATTTTTCATGTTTTTTAGAGCGAGAAGACCGAATATGAAGTTGATTTTGACCAGAGAGTGAAGAATTGAGGTTGCAATCCCACGCTCCCAAAATTAAATTATAATGAGTCAAAAACCTGGAAAATGGCTGAAATCGCCGTAATGTTGCCCGTGAATTTAAATGACTTGAAAATAATAATAATAGAAAACTTTGTACAGGAACACTGGAGGTAGTACTAACAAGTGAATCAAGACATTTCAACGACTCAATGTTTTTATGGACTTCACAACACAAAGTCTTCAACTTCTCTGTTTTACAACTGCACACTTTAATAATTTATAAAAAAAAAAGTTTCACAATTATTTTACCTGCCCCAGATAAAATTTTCACAAGTATTGTCCATTTTCATACAATTAATGCCCGGCTAATGAAAAATTGTCCTACCCTCTAGGTAGGGAGCGTCATGCAGAATTGTAGTCGTTACTAAAGAATGGTAGTAGCAATACCTACCTACATACATAATCTCAGTACCTATAGTTTCCCTGTCAGTAGCTAAATTAATTAATTGTGAAGGGTACTTAGGTACCTAAAAATTCCTTAGGTACTTATAAACTCTTCGCTCAAACCCAATAAACGAAGATTTTCTTAAGGATTGGTGTAGAATTATTTTGCTTCCGAGTCTGGAAGGCAGCGGAAGCTTTGTTTTCAATTTCGAAATGAAAATTTTTTTGTGCTCCAAAATCACAATTTCCACTTGCATTTTGCGTTTCAGGGCCTCCTGAACAAATTTGGTTTCGTGTCTGTCTGTCTGTCCGCCTGTCTGTCTATCTGTCTGTCCGTCTGTTTGTCCACATTTCCTTGCCACAGCCATAACTTCCACAATTTTGATCCGATTTCAATCAAATTTTCAGGAATTGTGTGGTTTTAGCGCTAGATGGTCCCCTATCAGTTTCATCATGCTCGAATCAACGGTAACCTCTGCGCAGGCGCTAACGAGATTTTCATGTTAAGGTCATAACTCCACCAATTTTGAACGGATTTTGGTCAGATTTTCAGGGATGATGCGGGTAAGGTCCCTTGAATTCCCATACGACATTTCATAATGATTGAATCAGCGGTGGCAGTGGCACGTGGCACTGGCACCGCGTACATTCCAAACGTCGAGCATTCCAGACCATAGAACTATAAACCTTGAAGAGGGCGTGGACGAATGAAATGACGGGCTCCGCGCCCTGCTCAGCTGATGAGCTAATTTCTCTCCTGTTCACCCTAGGAAGTTGAAATGTGATAGGGACTCTTCGCGTTCTCAGTGCTATACGTGGAATATTTACTTCATCTTAAAGCGTGAATACTAACTTCGAATTAGGTACCCTTATTATTAAATAACAGTTAAATAATTCCGTTAATTAATCTGAATCTTTATGTTAATTATTCCGTTAATTAATGTGAATGTTTATGTATGAAAATTTAATTGTGACATACTGTGAAGGCCACGAGGAAGCTTCTGTGCAGCAGATGTCCTTGGCAGTGCATTCAATAATGTGTGTAACCAAACAATTGCGCGGTTCCATGAAGGGAGGTAGGTAGGTAATTCTTCCAGCAGCAACAGCATCCCTCTTCCGATTTGGGAGTTAGTTAAGGCAATTGTTTCAAGACAATACCTTCCCTATGCTCCCAACCCCCGCCCCACCGACCATCCATCCACCCATCACCCACGGATCCATCCTTATCATTCCTACTAACTGCTGATTTGGAAGTGGCTGTTACTAAGTGACGCGCGTCAACGAAAACTTTCCCCAAATTTCATATTAAAGTAATTTAATCTCGCAAATAGTTTTGCGAATCAAGTATTGCTTATCATGTTATCATACTTTGTTTGGGTCTTTGTGTAGTGTTTAAAGTAGGTATTTACCTTTATCTCCCTTCTGAGTTCCCTTCGCAGTTACTGAACCCGTTTTCTCTCAGTTACCGTTTCAGGTGAGTTTCTATTATACATATATATATATATATATATATATGGGCATTTTATTTTACACATCTACCTAGTAGAGCCAGTGGGTACTCACTTCTGATACTGATGAATCATCGTTAATTGAAATCGCAATACAATAGCTTTCCTTGGTACCACTGGACAGAACGGAACTGAGCAGTAGCCCAATTATCCCCGCGGGGACCAAGTGGTTATGGTGTGGGGCCAAAGTGGCTGACTAGGGGTCCTAGTGGCGAGGGGAAACCCATTTTGGTTTATTATTCTGTGAATAATACACCTATGTATTCGCTCAGCAAAAAATTTTTATAACACCCCCTCAAAACTTTTTCTTTTCCGTTTCAAGGTGATTAGATTCCAAAAACGCAATATGTCCGTCCGCCGTCCGCCGTACGCCGTACGCCGTATCACGTGTACCGGCTTCATTTTCGGTCTAAAAAATTCGTTCTTTCGCACACATGCTCCATTTGGACCCTAGTTGTGTCCCGAAACTTTTCAGCCCGATCGGAATATACCCAGGGGTGTTATGAGTGAAAATGTGTGTAAAAATAGGTACTTTTTGCGTTTTAGCAACATGTTAGTAACATGAGCTTTTGAAGTATCTTTTTCCATGTTTTTGGGGACGAGAAGACCGAATATGAAGTCGATGTTGACCAAAGACGCGGAAATTGAGGTTTTACCAAAGGTTCAGCTCTAAAATTGGTTTTTTATGAGTCAAAAACCTGGAAAAATGTCTGAAATCACCATCAATGTGTATAATAACATTGGAAAAAGTGTAAACAGGTGAATCAAGACCATTAAATGGTACTACCAATGATCAAAGATGATCTGGAAAAAAAAAAAAACGTACCTACCTAATTCATGTTTTGGGGCCAAAATTGGTGGAAATCATCAGAAATAGCTATTTCAATCATTCCACATGAAAGAAACAATAAATTTAACAGCCAACAAGAATCTCTAGAACTCCAATAGAATAATAGACCCATGTGACAAGGACTTTGCAGCGTTTCATTAATTCATTTTGGTTTATTATTCTGTGAATAATACACCTATGTATTCGCTCAGCAAAAAATTTTTATAACACCCCCTCAAAATTGTTTCTTTTACGTTTCAAGGTGCGTAGATTCAGAAAATGCAATGTCCGTCCGCCGTATCATCCATATCTACTTCATTTTCGGTTTAAAAAATTCGTTCTTTCGCACTTATGCTCCATTTGGGCCCTTGTGATGTCCCGAAACATTGCAGCCCGATCGGAAGACACCAAGGGGTCTTACGGTTAATAAATGGGTACCTATAGAAATAGTGGTGTTTGGTATTTTAGTGAACATGAGCTTGTGATGAATCTTTTTTTCCATGTATTTTAGAGCAAAAAGACCGAAAGTGAAGTCGATTTTGATCAAAAAGTGACGAATTGAGGTTGTAACGAAGGTTCAGCTCCCGAAGTTCATTTTTTATGAGTCAGACCTGGGAAATTGTCTGAAATCACCATAAATTTGTATATTGACACTAGAAGTAGTATCAGCAGGTGAATCAAGACAATAATTAAAAGGCACTACCAATGATCAAAGATAATTTGGAAAAAAAACCGAGCCCAATTCCTGTTTTTAGGGGCCAAAATTGATGGAACCCATCAGAAATAGCTCCTTCAATTATTTCACATGAAAGAAACAATACGTGAACAGCCAACATTTCTGTAGGTATGTCCAATAGAATAATATACCCATGTGACAAGGACTTTGCAGCGTTTTTTTTTTGTTTTTTCCAAACTATCTTTGATCATTGATAGTGCCATTTAATCGTCTTGATCCACGTGTTGACACTTTTTCCAGTGTTACTATTCAAACCGATATTGATTTTAGACGATTTTCCAGGTTTTTGACTCATAACAAATCAATTTTGGGAGCTGAACATTTGGTAGAACCTCAATTTTCCACTCTTTGGTCAAAAATGACTTCATATTCGGATTTCTATTCCCCAAAAACATGGAAAACGATACCTCAAAAGCTCATTTTACTAACATGTTGCTAAAACGCAAGAAGTACCTATTTTTACACACATTTTCACTCATAACACCCCTGGGTATATTCCGTTCGGGCTGCAAAGTTTCGAGACACAACTAGGGCCCAAATGGAGCATGTGTGCGAAAGAATGAATTTTTTAGACCGAAAATGAAGCCGGTATGCGTGGTACGGCGGACGGAGGACGGACATTGCATTTTGGTTTATTATCCTGTGAATAATACACCTATGTAATCGCTCAGCAAAAATTTTTATAACACCCCCTCAAAATTTTTTCTTTTACGTTTCAAGGTGCGTAGATTACAAAAATGCAATGTCCGTACGCCGTACGCCGTATTACGTGTACCGGCTTCATGTTCGGTCTCTACAAAATTCGTTCTTTCGCACACATGCTCCATTTGGGCCCTAGTTGTGTCCCGAAACTTTACAGCCCGATCGAAATATACCCAGGGGTGTTATGAGTGAAAATGTGTGTAAAAATAGGTACTTTTTGCGTTTTAGCAACATGTTAGTAAAATGAGCTTTTGAGGTATCGTTTTCCATGTTTTAGAACCTTACGCACCTTGAAACGTAAAAGAAAAATTTTGAGGGGGTGTTATAAAAATTTTTGCTGAGCGAATACATAGGTGTATTATTCACAGTATAATAAACCAAAATAATAAACTCCCTACCCACCAAGTGTGACAGTAAAGCCCCCTCCTTGCAATTTGTTGGGTAGTATATTATAGATCAGAGTGTCCAGGGCGTGCGACGAGACCCCCCCCCCCCCCCCCCCCCTCCAGCCACCTCCACCATTCATTTCCATCACTGATTGAAGAGATTCGATAAATTCCATGTTTTCCATGTTCTTCCATAATATTTCTAACCAGATTGAAGATAATAATGCTACACTACATTATATATTCAACTGGGGTGATAGTGATCGGTTTTCATTGTGAACTACGATAGTTTTTCATTTAAAAACACGAGTGAATGCTTTTTTGAAAGTTCTAATCATGCAGCATGGCTATATGGGGATTTTCCGAAATACCGTCTAAAGCGATTTTTGTTTCGCGATTGTTATGATATTATACCAGATAAAAGCACTTCTTGGCCCTCAAAAACACCAAAATTGACCAACTTTTGTAGAATTTCTTGTTCTTTAAAGTGGTTTTTTGTCTCCGGACACCGTTTCGTACCACGTTGATTTTATGTGATTTTTTTCGGTAGTTAGGCTCATTTTAAACTGATTTTTACCGATTTTTGACGCTCAAAAATTCGAGTTTGACCCACTTTCCTTTCAGACAAAAATAATCTTTTTCGAGTACCCACTAATACAGTGTTATTCGTCTCGTCACCATTCTAAACCAAATTTTGGTGTATTTGTATTAACTGCTGGCGATTGTAGCCTTTTTTTTTACCAGTTTTCTGCCACTTTTTACCCAAAAAACCTCTAATTTGACACGACTTTTATTTTCAAAAATTGACCATATCCGAATATACTTCCATACCTACATCTTGACATACCCATGGTCAGGTATCCTCCAAATGACGCTTGAACATGTTTTTATACATATGCATATTTAGCCTCACATTATGCCTTGTATTACCTACTTATTTTGACTCGCTATCGTGTATTACTTATCGCTTCAGCATAATCATTTCCAACGAAAATATGCTAAAATCCGAGAATAAAAATTGCACGCAACCCATCCAACTTCATTTTTCAAGATAACAAAAATGAAGTGGGGAAAAGTAACTTGTAAAGTAAAGTACTTGTAATTTAAAATTACTGATACCACTAATGCAGACACCTGCATTGCGTAAACGAAGTGCAGTTAATGATTTTTATTTTATCATGCGAATTATTTGAGCTGCTTGATTCCTACGTTTGTGATCATTTGTATATCAACCTTTTCTTCTTCTGTACTACAACAGTAGGTACCTACTCTGCTTTTCTAAATAAATATAACTGATTTTCCTCCTAGGGAACTTTTTTCTCTCTTCCTTTCTCCAGAAATGTAGTCATTTTTTTAATGCATATATTTTTTTTCAAATTTAAACTAGAAGAGTAAAAATAGGCACCTTTCAAAAATTATGGCAAATTCATATTCATTCTGGCTGTTGGGTGGGATTTCGGATGAAAAAACGATGGGGGGGGGGGGGGGGCAAATTGTTCCAGTTTGTGGACAAAACTATGGAAACTGTGGCAGGGCAGTCGGACGAAAAGCCCCAGCCTGGAATGGCTGTTACTTTACTTTACTTTACTTTTACTATGGAAACTGTTTGATAGTGTAGTACTTTACGTCCGAAATTTCCTTGTATGGTTATGCTGCATGATCGGACATTTTTGTTGCCGAAAGTAATTTTCAGCAGAGTACATCCACAACGAATTTCAGGGCAATGTATGATTTTTCTCGGCTCTACTGATTGTAATCCAGATTTTTGTAGGACCATCAAGAGCTAGTTCCCAACTACCCTCGACAATAGCAGAAGAATGAAAGGTTTAATGATTTCCATATATGACGGGCCATTTTGGGGGGCATACTGCCTTTTGTGGGGGATTCGCTTATTCTTTGTGGCTGTCTGTCCCCGGCCCACAGTTAACATTTTTGATGAAAATGAATGGTGAATCAAGATAATTGCAAAATAACAACAAAGAACCGTGGACAAGTGGGATGTGAGAGATCCACCTGGTTTCGGAACGAGGATCACTTTCCGACATTACGGACAAAAGGGCAACCTGTGTCCACACCACCTCCACCACCACCACCACCACGTGTAATGAATGGAGGGGTCGTTCCCACCTGCACTAGGGCACATCAACAGCTTGTTTCACCTTATAATTTCCCTCCCTTGTTGGTTTTTATGCCTATTTGCTACGTCCGCGATCTCATTATCAAGTTTAAGGACCTGAGTTACACCTTAGGCCGATGTAGGGCCGCCAGCTATTTGGGAAAGCCCTTGTAATTTGATGGTTATGGGGAGGAAGGTCATGTTGATATTGTAGAAGAGATAATGACAGCCCCGCACCTGTCGTCGCTACTCATCCGACACCAGCTGGCCCCGAAAAGGAGATGTAGACGGGAATAGTTCATTTTTAGGTGAGCGAACTATTCGTAATCGTTCGAGCCGTCGGCGTCGGACCGAATCACGAACGACGACCCGGAATTCAATTGAACGGTCAATTGAATGAAAATAATACGGTATAACTTAAGTAGATTCGGGTGTAGTTCCGCAAGGCGTGTAATAAATTATATACTCAAAGCCTCCCATTTGACGATTTGACCCAAGCTTCCCAACCAAGTTATGGGTTGTAAATGTAAAAGTTAAGTTAAGTAGAGCAAATAGTGATGGATGTCGAAGATCTTGAACTACCTCATGAACTAAAGTCATATCTGGTAGTGAGGTTGAACCAATGTATTAATCACTGAGGGAAAACGTCAGCCAATTCGAGTAGGCAGTATAACTTCCTCACTTGAATCGCATGGACGTATAGAATAGTTGGGTAGGTTCATTTTGATACGGTCCATCTGCGACCCAACCCACGTGTACCCTCAAAAATTCACCTGTCAATAACTATTTTTCGCGTAGTTAGAAGCGTTACAAGGAAACGGTCAACATTTCATGTTCGCGTATGCGCAGACGAAAGCTACATTACGATTCCAATGATATTCATGTGGAAGTATCAAAGTATTATTCCTGATCGACCATCCAAATCTGAACTCATTTCAACGACATTTAAGGTAGTTATGGGCGTTTCAAGTATTTGAAGTTTGCCCATGCTCAGACGAAACGATTTCCATGATTTTGAAACGGGACCATCTGCGATCCAACCCGCATGTACCCCCAAAATTTCAGCTCTCTTCTACGACTGTTTTTCGTGTAGTTAGAAGCGTTACAAGGAAATTGTCAACATTTCATGTTCGCGCATGCGCAGACGAAAGCTACATTACGATTCCAATGATATTCATGTGGAAGTATCAAAGTATTATTCCTGATCGACCATCCAAATCTGAACTCATTTCAACGACATTTAAGGTAGTTATGGGCGTTTCAAGTATTTCAAGTTTGCCCATGCTCAGACGAAACGATTTCCATGATTTTGAAACGGGACCATCTGCGATCCAACCCGCATGTACCCCCAAAATTTCAGCTCTCTTCTACGACTGTTTTTCGTGTAGTTAGAAGCGTTACAAGGAAATTGTCAACATTTCATGTTCGCGCATGCGCAGACAAAAGCTACATTACGATTCCAATTAAATTCATGTGGAAGCATCAAAGAATTAATCCTGATCGACCCACCAAAAACCCAACGATATTTAGGGTAGCTATGGGCGTTCCATGTATTTCACATTTGCGCATGCGCAGAGGAAAGTTACAGTTATTTTTCAATGATTTTGATATGGGACCCTCTGCGACCCAACCCGCACCTACCCTCCAAGTTTCAGCTCATTTCGACCATTATTTCGGGTAGTTATAGGCGTTACAAAGAATTACGACAGACAGACAGCACGGAACCAAAAATGTTCCTGGATGTCTGAAACGCAAAATGGTAGTAGTGGAAATTTTTTTTTGGAGGAGATACATTTTTTTAATAAATCACGAATTCAAGGCTTCCTGACCTTCGGTAGTGAGGAAGCAAAACAATAGTCCTACAATGGATCCCATCAAACATCAGCATCGGGGGAAACGAGCAGGCTGATGCCCTAGCCAGAGAAGGCTCCCATATGCCAATGCCAGACGCCCCCACCAGCTACCGAGCTGCAAAAAAGATTATAAGAACCTCAGTTCAACAGAAGATTCTTGACGTTCAGCGATAGCCAGCGGAGGGGAAGCAGTGGGCCTTACTGCTTGACACAAGGAACCGCATCCCTCCCTCGCCACGAGTCTGTTGCAGAGTTCAGAGCCATCACTGGCCATGTTTCTGCAGCAGTAGTACCCCCATGACGACGAATTATTTAATTGGCTGTCCTCAACTCGAGGACATACGGCGTGATTCCCACCGTGACGAAACCTCTTGGTCGAAAACTGCAAAACTGTATTGGGCTGTAAGAAATCTCATGGCACAAGAGCCTAAACAATCGGCGTCGGGGGAAAAAAACAGTGTGTATTCTGGAAGATGTTTATTTATAGAAAATTTAGGTGTAAACCATATTTTTGGTTTTTTGTGGTGGGCTTTGAAGCGACACACGTCTGTTTCTTTGATTTCTGAAAAAAAAAGAAATTAAAACAAAACTCACAGAGAACCTTGTGGATATGAAAGCTTTGAAAATCAGGTTTCGTCTCCCACGAATACTTTCTCATATATTTTCAGCGGCGTTCTGATTTGAAAAAGTGCATTAACAAAGAGACAGTTCACCTCAGTATTTTTTTCTCCCCATTTTTCATTCTTCTAGGTATTTGGCAGACTTATTTAAGGTTTTTGTATGAATACAAGGCATCTCCTACCTATAAATTCAGGCTCACACCAGCTCCGCATGAAACTTGAACACAGAATGGTTCAGATACTCATCTAGAGGGCGCAATAATGTGCAACTTACAGAATTGGAGCCAGAGTGCAGGGTGACCAAGTGAGAGAATTTTCGAAATACGGAACCTTCTCTACAGGTGGCACTGTCATCACAACCAGCCACGACTTCTGCTATGCCAACGCTGGCACTGACTCAGTACTGACTTGATACTAGCCCAGTATATACCTCATGCCATCAAGTACTGATGTACCAACATTGCTCGGGCATCCACAGTCTTTGGCAGGCTGTTTTCTTTCGTCAAACCTTGCAATGTCTGTTAAAGCACCAAAAATTGATACATCTGGCCTAGTACAGATCCAGTACTACTTTTTCACTTAATAATCTAATGTGGGACCACCGAGGGATGGCCCTCTTTCATTTGAAAAGAGGTTATTCGAAATCGGTTCAGTAGTTGCGGAATAATCGCTAGACAAAAACGCTGCAAATTATCACACAACGGTTTATTATTTAAATGTATAGATGCTCCTTCTCCGTGGATCACTGTTTTCTGAGGTCAGCACCCTCGACCTCCCTCAAGGAAAGCCCTAAATGGAGTACTGGAGCCGGCCAGGGATTTAAAGTTTCATACTAATGCGCGGGATTCAATCATTCAATCATTAATTTTTTTTAGTTATTCATAAAGCGTAAGGTAAATAATAAACCGTTGTGTAATAATTTACCTTTATAGATCTGCGTAGATAGGTAGTATAATAACCCGTTGTGTAATAATTTACCGTTGTGCAACAATTCACAGTTGTGTAATAATTTACCGTTGTATAACAATTTACCCAATAATACTTCAATGTTAGTTCAAGTTGCAAAAGTACCTATCAATAAAATCCAAAAGATCCATAATTTTGGTTTATTATTTTCAATAATGAACCATTGGAATCGAGCATGAAAAAAAAAATTCTTACCCCCCTCAAAATTTGATGGTTTACGTTTCAAGGTATGTAGAATCCAAAACTGCAATGAAAATATTTCTGTCTGTCCGCCGTACGCCGTACGCCGTACGGGCCACTTTTCTTAGTTACCATGAAAAAAAAATTGATGAAATTCGGGTTATAGGTTCCATTCGGCGTCTAGTTGGTCCTCGAAGCTCGACGTTACTGTGAGTCATCTCTAAGGGGTTCAAAATAGGGGTTGAAATTTTCAAAACGCCTATACCATTTTTTTACGTGAATATTTTTACGGTTTTAAATAGTTCTTGAACTTGCGAGTTTTTTAAGACCATCCGGAGCATTGTACGTCCAGCCGTTCGTTCACAGTAAGGCCCCGAAGTTTGCACCGACAGGCATTTTCGACTCCAGTGTGAATGAAATTGTATACAATTCAAACCAAATCTCGAAACCAGAGATGCGCCCACAATAGGAAATTTGGCGGAGATAGAATCATTGCTAGGGATCACCTGATTATATTGGCGGAGTATGAAGTCGAGTTGGTTGTTCTGTGATATTATTTCATTTGAAAAATGATGGCTCTTTTGGAGTTTGTTGGTAGGTAGTGAAACTTGAACAAACGTTGAAGTATTATTGATGGGTAAATTATTACTACGGTAAATCATTACTCAACGGTAAATTATTACACAACGGTTCATTATACCATCTACGTAGAAGGGGCTGGAGTTTTTTGGTAGGTACTTTTGCAACTTTTTTCACTCCTCATCAACAATTTCTTTTCAGAACTTCATTATGTGTGTTTCTTTTTGTTAGGTACTGTTTGTCATCGGCAGAATTATTTTAGCAACATTTAACTCGAGATTTAGGTAGGTACCTAGTAACGAGTACGGGGTTAGGTACCAACCTACGGAGGGTCTGCGATCTACATAATATGTATACATAATATGTATAGAATAGTACATATCATATTATATAGACGGGTTATCTATACAGAGAGCTGTGATCTGTAACAGAAGGGTATTCTATACAAAATAATAAACCGTTGTGCAGGGATTTGCAGCGTTTTTTCAAATGAAATAATATCACAAAACAAACAACTCGACTTCATACAGCCATCCGTTGTATGGCTGATTATAATCAGATGCTCCCTAGCATGATACCGTTTAATTCACGATCATTTTGACTAAGCTGATCGGTGCAAACGAACGGCTGGTCGTACAATGCTCCGGGTGGTCTCAAAAAATTCTTCAGTTCAAGATCAATTTAAAACGTTAAATAACACATGCCCTTCTATTGAAAGTTTTCGAGCTACGGCGTTCTGAAATCAACCCCTATTTTGAACCCCTTAGAGATGACTGACAGTAACGCCGAGCTTCGAAGACCAACTAGACCCCAAAAGGGACCTATAAACCACACTTCATTAATTTTGGTTCATGTAACTAAGAAAAGTGTGAACTACGGCGTACGGCGGACGGACAGAAATTTTTTTATTCGATTTTCGGATTCTACGTACCGTGAAACGTAAACCATCAAATTTTGAGAGGGAGTTAAACAATTTTTTTTTTTCATGCTCGATTCCAAAGGTTCTTTATTGAAAATAATAAACCAAAAAACGCTGCAAATCCCTGCACAACGGTTTATTATTTTGTATAGAATACCCTTCTGTTACAGATCACAGCTCTATGTATAGATAACCCGTCTGTATAATATAATAATATGTACTAGTCTATACATGCTATGTGAATCGCAGACAGCGTTGGCCAATAGAATTGCAGAACCATTTCGGACCATGCCAATGCGCACCATACCAATTAGACAATTCGAAATGAATTCCAATTCAAATTAATTTGAATTCCAAATTAATTTGAATTCAAATTGATGAATTCCAATCCAATTAATGCATTCCAATTCAATTAATGAATTCCAATTTGAAATCGATTGAATAAATTGATTGATTGATAGAATCGAGCGCTTCCCTGGTGACGAGCGCACAATGCCAATAATTAGGCAATTCGAAAAAAATTCCAATTCAAATTAAAGTCCAATTCATTATACCAATATTGACAATTCTAAGTGAATTCCTATTGCAATTGAAAAATCACAGAACAACCAACTCGACTTCATACTCCGCCAATATAATCAGGTGATCCCTAGCAATGATTGGCCGTATTCACAAATTCCTATTGTGGGCGCGTCTCTGGTTACGAGATTTGGTTTGGATTGTATACAATTTCATTCACACTGGAGTCGAAAATGCCTGTCGGTGCAAACTTCGGGGCCTTACTGTGAACGAACGGCTGGACGTACGATGCTCCGGATGGTCTTAAAAAACTCGCAAGTTCAAGAACTATTTAAAACCGTAAAAATATTTACGTAAAAAAATGGTATAGGCGTTTTGAAAATTTCAACCCCTATTTTGAACCCCTTAGAGATGACTCACAGTAACGTCGAGCTTCGAGGACCAACTAGACGCCGAACGGAACCTATAACCCGAATTTCATCAATTTTTTTTCATGGTAACTAAGAAAAGTGGCCCGTACGGCGTACGGCGTACGGCGGACAGACAGAAATATTTTTATTGCAGTTTTGGATTCTACATACCTTGAAACGTAAACCATCAAATTTTGAGGGGGGGTAAGAATATTTTTTTTCATGCTCGATTCCAATGGTTCATTATTGAAAATAATAAACCAAAACTTTGCCAATTTTGGCGAATGTGGAGTTATGTTTATAGGATTAGTGTGTCGGGAATTTAGATGGGGATGTTAGGTAGATTGGTGAGCAGTGGCCAATTGCAATTGAAAATCTAAGTGAATTCCAATTGCAATTGAAAAAATTGATTGATTGATTGCTCGATTGATTGAATAAATTGATTGATTGATTGAATCGAGCGCGTCCCTGGTGACGAGAGTGTATACAATTTCATTCACCCTGGTGTCGAAAACGCCTGTCGGTGAAAACTTCGGGGCCTTACTGTGAACGAACGGCTGGACGTACGGTGCTGCGGGTGGTCTTAAACGACTCCCAAGTTCGAGAACTATTTAAAACCGTAAAAAAATTCACGTAAAACAAAGGTATAGGCGTTCTGAAAATTTCAACCCCTATTTTGAACCCCTTAGAGATGACTGACAGTAACGTCGAGCTTCGAGGACCAACTAGACCCCGAACGGAACCTATAACCCGAATTTCAATTTTTATTCATGGTAACTAAGCAAAGTGGCCCGTACGGCGTACGGCGCACAGTGGGGCCAAATGGCCAAAATACGGAAAAAACTACGAATCTCGAAAACGGATAATGATATCGACTTGGGAGTGGTTTCATTCGATTCAGAGGGGAAAAATACATTAGAAAAAACGATGTTATCTGTTTTACAAGAGTTTCATTATCAAACTTAACTGAACATTTTCTTCGGAACAACCTGAAAATTTTGCTTCTTCTCAAAATTTGCTCATGTCCTCTGTTGAAATAACAAAAAAATGAAATAAATAACTTCACTACAACTCATTTTTGCACTTTTTGCGCATCAGCATATTCGGGATGCCTTGAAAAGTCAAAATTTGACAGCGCATTGCATTTACGAAAGTAACGCCTCAGCTTCCGCGCTGAAATCTTCAAGCCTTTTCTTTGGAGATGGACGCAAGGAAGTGATAAAGGGGTCAGACGTTTCTAGCAGTTTATGAAAAATATCCTCGTTGGTGTTCAATCGGGAATTTTTTCTTGTGTAATGAGTTCTGAAATGTTTGTAGTCCTTGTTCCGACTCTCTTGAGCTTCTTCTGAGAGTGCACCGATTGGCAGAGCAGCAGATTCAACTATTTCGGACCCATGTATTAATATCTTATGTAGTGTACATGGCATATAGTACCACGGGTACAACCTCACAGCTAATTCAGCAGTATCTTGGGTGTAAGTGGCGAATTTGGAAACGTCAATCTGATGACTGCTGCTGTTGATCACTTCCAGGATTGTCCCTAATCTGCAAATCAATGTTATATCAATACCAGTTATCGAAGCTACAACTGAGGGGTTAGCAAAAAATCTTCTCGAGGTATTCCCTGTATTGCTCGATCCGTAGCCCTGCTTCACGTAGTCAACTCTTATACCAAGTTGACTCAGTAATTCTCTTTGAATTCGGTTCTTCTCGGCATCTTTGATTGGCTTAGTTGTAGCATTGGTCCTCCATGCCTGAAATTTTAAGTTGTAACTAAGATGAAGAATATACTCCATAAATTTAATTCTGGCATGGAGAGGAGAAATTCCCAGTTTAAAAGCTTCGCGATTTGGAGGTCTCTGTTTTACTGATTGCACATTATTCATTTCCGTTGGACGAGCACCGCAAATGACGCAATTGGTATCAGTACAAATTTGGGCTACTTTCCCATCCAACATCGTGAAATGCAATACATGTTTTACAGTAATTGCACGAGTGCCTATAATCAGTCTCATATCTTGCAGATTTTTAATTTCATTTTCTACTCTCAATATTTCTGTCTTAACTACTACATCCGTTTCCTTTTCATAATCAAATCTCAGTGGTCTACAATATAGTGTTGACGAAGGTCTTGGATTCAACCAACTAATGGAATCGTCATTATCAGTTGCAGTGATTCGCAGAGGCACGATAGACGTCATGAATAGGTTCGCGTCAGTTTTTCCTTCATTGACTTGTGAGAACGATTGAGAAAACTCTTGCTGGCCTGAGGCCCCATCACATCCCCACTTCGTATGTAATGTTACATTATGGTCCTTCAAATTATCAATTTCCTCCTCTGTCATTGTTTGAAATATTCTATCCACGGTATGATCAAGCAAGTTCTGTAGCGGAACCCCACCACCGGTTTCCGATATATTAACACCACTTGGATAGCAATTTTTTTTTGCCTCAGCCACTTTTTTGTAGGAGGGGAAGATATTAAAACCTGCACTTTTAGTTGCAGCTCTGATAGTTTCGTACTGAAACCTGGTCATCTTGGCTTGGAGGAAAAGAGCTAATGCAAATTCGGCAGTAAACACTGGTGACTTATCAACCTCGGCTGAGGAACCAGCTGCATCTATCAAATTTTGATCGTTCAACGATCGTATTTTTGCAATTTTAAACCTCTTACCCCTCTCACCACACTCGTCAAAAGGTTTTTCAGGTCGTCCGATTCTATGAAAGCCGCCCTCCGCGGATTGCATACAAGCCCTGTCATCACTATTTGGTAAATTAATCATAAACTCACCCTTCATCCAATCGCGGTATTTTCTTAAAAAGTTCTGCTTGTTACGGGCAGCTGTCGACCACCTTTGATTAAAATGAGTGAGAAACCTCTTTTTTAATTGTGTTATCAACAAGGAGAGCTCATCTTCTTTCAGATGTGTGAAGTTACCCACGATATATTGTTCAATATCACCTCCGTTAAATAGAACTTCACACAAATCACCGTATAAAATTTGTATTGGTTCCATCTCTGGAGAACGACTAACCGAGAAGACTGACGTGGTATTAAAAGGATTCTCATAGCGTGATAAAAGTGCACGCCGAATACTCAACCAATTGAATAAACAACACATGTTTGAACAAGCCCATTTGCGTAGGGCTCTGACCGACGCCTACTGTTTCTTATTGAAAGAATGAGAGCAGAGGTCAGACGCGCAAATATGCGCAGCTGAAATTTATACAGGTGCTACCTAACTACGCCTGGAAAAGAAATATTCAACAGCCACGTTGGAGACTTGTGGAGCTTTTTTTGAAAGTCACAAAACATGCAATTGACAATGAAAAAGAGTGTGTTTTTTGTTGGGTGTTTTCATGATCGTTATAAACCCTTACGCTTTAAAAATAAATTTTTAGAAAAGTGTTATGTTTTTTATAACAACGCTTAAAAATTAAGCAAAATTTATGATTTTCTCACTTTACTTAAGAAATTTGAGGATATGAAATTTTTTTACTGAAAACTGCTATCATACCTTGATTCTACAGGAAGTTTACTATAGGATTCCATTATTCCGGCAATTAATTCTTATTTTTCAAAAAATTGACTTTTTTCCACGTTTGCCCCACTGTGCGGCGTACGGCGGACAGACAGAAATATTTTTATTGCAGTTTTGGATTCTACATACCTTGAAACGTAAACCATCAAATTTTGAGGGGGGGTAAGAATTTTTTTTTTTCATGCTCGATTCCAATGGTTCATTATTGAAAATAATAAACCAAAAAGAACATAGAAACAGATCGAACAGGTTTTTTTGAAGTCGGTTAAAAATACAAAACCGTAAAGATGTGTGTTTTTAGCGAGTTTTCAATGAAAATACGTTTTAATTGCAAAAGTTCCGTAACTTGTAATGAATTTTTGAAAAAGTTTTCTATTCTTTTCCGTTTTAGAGCATTCCGAATTCATCCCTAGATTTCAACCGGAATATGTACATTAATATAAATATAAACCTCGGTAGAAATGGCTTAAAATAATCCCAACAATTTTTATTTGTAGCATGGTTCCTTAAGACGGAAAAAGACATCCTATTTCAATTACCAAAAATATTTCTCACAGAACAGGCGCAGTTTAGAGGGGGTTGAGTTTCCGGGGGTCAAAAATCGCTGAAATTCGGGGAAAAGATTGGAAATGTGTGTAAGTAAAAACGCTGCAAAGTCCTTGTCACATGGGTTTATTATTCTACTGGACACACCTACTGGCTGGACCTGGTTGGCTGTTCTTTTATTGTTCATTTCATGTGAAATAATTGAAATAGCTATTTCTGATGGTTTTCACCATTTTTGGCCCCTAAAATACGAATTAAGTACGCTCATTTCTTTTTTTCAATTTATCTTTGCTCATTGGTAGTGCAATTTAATCGTCCTGATCCACGTGTTGATACTACTTCCAGTGTTATTACACAAATTTATGGTGATTTCAGACGATTAACCAGATTTTTGACTCATAAAAAATAAATTTTGGTAGCTGAACATTTGGTAGAACCTCGATTTTCCAATCTTTGGTCAAAGTCGACTTCATATTCGGTCTTCTCCTCCCAAAAAACATGGAAAACGATACATCAAAAGCTCATGTTACTAACATATCACTAAAACACGAAACGCTGCAAAGTCCTTGTCACATGGGTTTATTATTCTATTGGACATAGCTACAGAAATGCTACCCCCCAAAACACAAATTGGGTAGGTACGCTCTTTTTTTTTTTTTTTTTCAAATTATCTTTGATCATTGGTAGTGCCATTTAATTGTCTAGATCCACGTGTTGACACTTCTTCTAGTGTTATTATACAAATTGATGGTGAATTCAGACGATTTTCCAGGTTTTTGCCTCATACAAAATTAATTTTGGCAGCTGAACCTTCGGTAGAACCTCAATTTTCCACTCTTTGGTCAAAATCGACTTCATATTCGGTCTTCTCGTCCCCAAAAACATGAAAAACGATACCTCAAAAGCTCATTTTACAAAAAGTACCTATTTGTATACCCATTTTCGCTCATAACACACCAGGGTATATTCCGATCGGGCTGAAAAGTTTCGGGACACAACTAGGGCCCAAATGGAGCATGTGTGTGAAAGAACGATTTTTTGAGACCGAAAATGAAGCCGGTACACGTGATACGGCGGACGGCGGACGGACATTGCATTTTTGAAATCTACGCACCTTGAAACGGAAAAGAAAAAATTCTGAGGGGGTGTTATAAAACTTTTTTACTGAGCGAATACATAGGTGTATTATTCACAGAATAATAAACCAAATTTTTGAGGGGATGTTATAAAAATTTTTTGCTGAGCGATTACATAGGTGTATTATTCACAGAATAATAAACCAAAATCGCATACCTACCTATAATTGGTAGAAATCGCTAAGACAACCGTATTACCGAAAATTACTTTTATTATATGATCTATTACTATTTACTATATACTATTCTATTTACTATATACTTACTATATATTAAAAAGGTTGTGGGATGTTACTTTGGAAATTCGCTCATGTGATTATATAGTGTGACTGAAATTTCGTCTTCCTCTCGAATCTTTCACGATCTCGGCCACGAACGAGGCTCAGATGCACACATTACCGACATAAGTGTAAAATGCGGTGTCACTGATGATTTTGGGGTTTCGTTTCAGTAAACCGCGTTTCCCTCGGGGTTCCCAGCTCCCGTGGTGATGAGATAGACGAGGCTCGTATTATCCAAATTTTCGACTCACCCGATCGCGCTATAATCACTGGATTTCTGAGCTGTGGAAGCTCTCGGATGCGGGAAAACGAGCCGGCGAAACGGCGCGTTCACGTTTGTATTTCAATCCCCCACCGCACGAGTGGATTATTTGAGCCTTGAGAAGGCGAGGTTGAAGGTTCGAGACGAAGCGGAGGTTGAAAGCCGCTTCCCGATGGAGTAGCCATCGTCCATCATTTCGCATAGCTGTGGATAGCGCTTCGTATCGGAAGGAACATCCAATAGGGGGTCATTTCAACGCTGGGGTCATAACAGGTTCTGTAAGGTTTTGTCTGTTTGAGGCTACTACAGCAGGTACCGCTTGCAGTGAACGCGGATAATGTGAGTGATCTTTCGAGTCGTTAAAATATAAGATCACCAAAAATGATACAAAATGGTACTTTGAAAATTCGCTCGCATGGTCATGCTGAATGTTTGTGACTCTCAGTCTAAAGAAGAAGGTACCCAGACGTCCTAAAATTGAGCGATAAATCGCAGCCGTTGCCTGATGAATGCAATTTCCCTAATTTACCAGTAACGTCGAGCTTTCCGCCAGTTCAACTTGGGACCAGATGGGCCGGCCCTTGGGAAAGAGGAGTTGGGAACCCGAGTTAGAAATGAAAACTCACCCTGTTCAGGCCAATCTGGCAATATTCATAAGGACTCCGGGGCTCTGCAGCCAAATACCATATGCAAAGAATTCAAACCACCCAGGACCGAGTACTTCGGACGTTTCTAAATGCTCCTTGGTACGTTCGTGACACAACAATCCGCAACGACTTACGAATTCCACTGGTTGAGGAAGTGGTCAGAGAAGGATACGCCCGTCTCCATCAATCGCTGCTAAACCACACAAACCCCCTAGCATCTGAAATAGTATCAAGCCCAAACTACACAGCACCCCGGAGACTAGAACGCAAAAGACCAGTGGACTTGCTATAGACAACAACAAAATGTGCGACCTGGAGTCAACTATTACGCCCTTGACTCATAACCAGTCAAATTGTTGATATAATTATTACTTTATAGTTAACTATTTCATTATAAACATTGTTATTGTTATCTAAACATATACACACACATAATATACACTAAATACATACAAATGGCTGATGAGCCACACCTCAAATCACGTGCCACCACCAACTTAGACTGGTAATTTATTGTATTTAAATTATCAAAACTGTAATGTTCTTTGAACAACAAAGTTGAATTATTAGAAAAAAAAAATGAATAACCGCGTTTGGAATGTCAGATTTCAAAGATCCATAATGAATTCAGTGATAAAAGAGAAACGTGTAGCGTCTTGGTGGGAAAATGGATGCGCTGACACACATCTGATCGGCGGGACCTTTTCATTAGCATACAAACTGGCAGCTGAGTATACGTTTAATTTATAGAGGACGCGCAAGTTTGAGGGGAGTAACGCGCCCGGCGGTCCGAGGGTCCTGGTGTAGCCAGCGCCAGCCGAGGGGTCAACGGCTTCCTGGAGCCAGACGGGCCACCCCGGCGCGAACCTCCACAGTCACCCTCCACCTTCGCGGTATCACTTATCTATCTCACTCCTTCACTCACCTACTTCACTTATCTATCATCATCCTTTGCTTTCCTACTTCATTTATCTATCATCGACCTTCGCTTTCCTACTTCACTTATCTATCATCATCCTTTGCTCTCCTACTTCATTTATCTATCACCGTCCTTCACTCGCCTACTTCACTTATCTACCATCATCCTTTGCTTTCCTACATCACTTATCTATCACCGTCCTTCACTCGCCTTCTTCACTTATCTATCACCATCCTTTGCTTTCCTACTTCATTTATCTATCACCGTCCTTCACTCGCCTACTTCACTTACCTATCATCATCCTTTGCTTTCCTACTTCACTTATTATATCGTCCTATACTTCACTTATCTATCATCATCCTTTGCTCTCCTACTTCATTTATATATCTCCCTCCTTCACTCACCTACTTCACTTATCTATTAACAGTCTGTGCTCCCCTACTCTATTTATCTGTCTCACTCCTTCACTCACCTACTTCACTTATCTATCATCATCCTTTGCTTTCCTACTTCATTTATCTATCACCGTCCTTTGCTTTCCTACTTCACTTATCTATCACCGTCCTTCACTCGCCTACTTCACTTATCTATGATCATCCTTTGCTTTCCTACTTCATTTATCTATCACCGTCCTTCACTCGCCTACTTCACTTATCTATCATCATCCTTTGCTTTCCTACTTCACTTACCTATCACCGTCCTTCACTCGCCTACTTCACTTACCTATCATCATCCTTTGCTTTCCTACTTCACTTATTATATCGTCCTATACTTCACTTATCTATCATCATCCTTTGCTCTCCTACTTCATTTATATATCTCCCTCCTTCACTCACTTACTTCACTTATCTATTAACAGTCTGTGCTCCCCTACTCTATTTATCTGTCTCACTCCTTCACTCACCTACTTCACTTATCTATCATCATCCTTTGCTTTCCTACTTCATTTATCTATCACCGTCCTTTGCTTTCCTACTTCACTTATCTATCACCGTCCTTCACTCGCCTACTTCACTTATCTATGATCATCCTTTGCTTTCCTACTTCATTTATCTATCACCGTCCTTCACTCGCCTACTTCACTTATCTATCATCATCCTTTGCTTTCCTACTTCACTTATCTATCACCGTCCTTCACTCGCCTACTTCACTTACCTATCATCATCCTTTGCTTTCGTACTTCACTTATCTATCGTCCTATACTTCACTTATCTATCATCATCCTTCGCTCTCCTACTTCATTTATATATCTCCCTCCTTCACTCACCTACTTCACTTATCTATTAACAGTCTGTGCTCGCCAACTATATTTATCTATCTCACTCCTTCATCACCTACTTCACTTATCTATCATCATCATTTGCTTTCCTACTTCACTTATATCTCGTCCTATACTTCACTTATCTATCATCATCCATTGATCTCCTACTTCATTTATATATCTCCCTCCTTCACTCACCTACTTCACTTATCTATTAACAGACTGTGCTCGCCAACTATATTTATCTATCTCACTCCTTCATCACCTACTTCACTTATCTATTAACAGTCTGTGCTCCCCTACTCTATGTATCTATCGCCCTCCTTCAGTCACCACCTTCACTTATGTATCGTCACCTACTTCACTTATCTCTCGCCCTATAATTCACTTAGATAAGTGAAGTATAGGGCGAGACATAAGTGGAGTAGGTGAGGGAAGGATGATGATAGTTACTTCATTTATCTATTGCCTTAGACTTCACTTGTATATCGTCAACCTTTACTCTCCTACTTCATTTATATATCTCCCTCCTTCATTCACCTACTTCACTTACCTATCATCATCCTCCACTCTCCTACTTTACTTATCTATCGCCCTCCTTCACTCACCTACTTCACTTCTCTATCATCATCCTTTGATTTCCTACTTCATTTATCTACCTCCCTCCTTCACTCGCCTACTTCAGTTATCTATTATCATCATCTTCTTCTCTCCTACATCATTTATATATCACTCTCCTCAACTCTCCTACTTCACTTACCTATATGTCATTATATTCGCTCTTCCACTTCATTTATCTATCGCCTCATACTTCACTTACCTATCATCATCCTTCACTCGCCTAAGTAATTTATATATCACCCTTCTTCACTCGCCTACTTCACTTATCTATCATCATCCTTTCCTCTCCTACTTCATTTATATATCTCCCTCCTTCATTAACCTACTTCACTTACCTATCACCATCCTTCACTCGCCTACATTACTTCTCTATCGCCCTCCTTCACTCACCTACTTCACTTCTCTATCATCATCCTTTGATCTCCTACTTCATTTATCTACCTCCCTCATTCACTCGCCTACTTCAATTATCTATTACCATCATCTTCTTCTCTCCTACATAATTTATATATCACTCTCCTCCACTCTCCTACTTCACTTATATGTCATCATATTCGCTCTTCCACTTCATTTATCTATCGCCTCATACTTCACTTATCTATCACCCTCCTTCGCTCGCCTACTTCACTTACCTATCACCATCCTTCACTCGCCTACGTCATTTATCTCTCACCCTCCTTCACTCGCCTACTTCACTTATCTGTCATCATACATTGCTCACTCGCTCAATCTCCCTAGCCGTCCACCATATCTAACCTCCCACCCTCCCACTCATTCGCTGGGAGAAACCAACGGAGGGGAGAGAGATAGAGATAGATATCCGCACTACCCCCGACATTTTGAATTGATGTTATTTTGATCACTCGGCCGATGGTTATATTGAATAAACCGAGTTCAGTTATTAAGAGTGGGACAGTATTAGTGAAGCGCTGTGGGCGTGAGTTCAAATCCCTGCCGGGACTAGCAGATTTTTTGGACGGACAGAAGCATTTCAATTCCATTTTCGGATTCATCTATCGATAAGAGAGTAGGCACCTCCTAGACGTCTGGTTTCTAGTTTGTCTTCGGTTGAAAATTTATTCGTCGCTGGCTCTATATTTTATTTCATGCTCCAAAAATGAACAATAAAACCGATTATGACGCGTGTCCCGCCATCATAGGTGTCTCAGAATACATGATAGGTTCGTTGGAGACGAGCTAGCCGCGTTAATTTTAAAGATTAGAGTTTCTAAGATTTAATCAACAGTTTCGAAAAAACAAAATCTACGAGAATGCTTTGGCAATAGTGGATTCTGCTGAGCGGTGCTCCTTACAAAGTTTGAGCAAAATTCGCTATACTTGGATTGTTTGTTCTATAAATGGTTTTCTGGATTGTGTAATATATAAGTAGGTGTACCAATAATAATCCCTTGGGGTAGGTTTGCTAGGTCTACTATATTTATGTTCAAAATGCTGCACAGGGTGTCCCAACTAATGGTCTCCCCCACCTTAACTTTCTTAAAAAGTGATTTAGAAGAACTTGCATGTCATAGCTCCCTTCAATTTCTGGCGTGGAATTCAAGTATGACCTTGCATGCACATTACGCCGGCGCAAAACGTGCGCAATGTGCACTAACTTTGTTTTTCCAAATGAGGACCCCTTTTTTTAATTGCTGATTCAAATTCCACGTAAAGTTTCATGAAAAAACGACTCATCACTCGAATTTTTGACTGTGCAAAAACATGAAGAAAGCAAACAGCAATTTTACAAAAAAAAAGAAATGCAAATTGAAAAAAGCTTCGTGGGGTGCATTTTTGGCACTTGGAAATTCGAGTGACGGGGTCGTTTTTCCATGAATTTCACTTAGAATCCTGATCTGGAATAAAAAATAAGGGTTCACATTTGAAAAATCAAAGTTGGTGCGCATTGCGTTCTAATTGAAAATTAAGAGGAAAAGTTGTACCGTAGTCTGGTCGTTTTATCAAGGCAGTAATGCGCAAATCGAAAAATAAACATCACCACGTGATTCAGCGTGAAAAATACATTGACTTTCAATTGAATGTACTAAATGCCCAACAAAAGTCGAGTTTTTTGCATTATGCGCATAATTACTTACGCACTTTTTTGCGCAGTCAAAAATTCGAGTGATACATAATTTTTTTCATGAAATTTTACGTGGAATTCGAATCTGCAATAAAAAAAAAACGGGGTTCCCATGTGAAAAACAAGGTTAGTGCACATTGCGCCCGTTTTCCGCATATGTGCAAGCAAGCAAAAAAGGTGATCTTTGAATTCTACACCAGAAATTGAGGGGAGTTACGATTTGAATTTTTTCCTAAATCGCTTTATAAGAATGTTGGGGGGCGGGGGTGGTGGTGGGGGGCATTAGTTGGGACACCGTGTAATGTAGTAGCCTAAAATACTATATTTTTGAATAAGAGGAACTTTGATTGGTCACACTCAATTTATTAATTTTGGAAATTAACTGGTAAGAGGATTTCATGTGTAGGCAAGAAATAGTGACCTTAAAAAGGGAAATTGCCGAATCTTGGAGAAGGGAAAAATGTGACTTCGTGACGTCGTTTAGGCTTTGAGACTGTTATTTACATTCTTGTTTTCAATTTTCACTGAGAGTTTTGAAAAATTTGTCTTTGAAAATGAATGCTGAGCGTTACTTCATTTGTATTTTTTATACGTTATAGTTTGAAATAAAATTTCTGTCAAGTAATTATTAATGTTCCCATGATTACCTATTTTAATTAATTCTTAAATTCCAAAATCCTTGGCGTTGAAGAGGGATAACCTAACTCGAAGTCACGAATATGCGTTACTGATGGATTACTGATGGGCATTTGGTATTTTCATGGGAATACTTTTTTTCTCAGTTTGGGCCGGAATATAATACCTATTATATGGACCAAGAGAATCTGGCAACCCTACCTAGTAGGGACACGGGCAGTTAGGTAGGTTGGTAGGCTGCACTATATTCTTGGAATACCCGGAAACCACTTGCTTTGTTTCTCCTGATCTGCGATGCTTGGAAACAGTAGTGGTACAGGAGGGTTCCTGGTAAGCCGAGGACAGCTACCCTCTGGACTTCTAGGAAATCGTCCAATCCTGAGCTCTCTTGGTGAGGTTTTAGTGGCTCTACGTGGAGCCTGATCCCCTCCTTGGTATTTTCCTCATTTTTTTTCTATGAAAACCCTTCCTAGGCACCCATAGCAGTGGCACCATTCTACCTAACAGAAACCAAAACCTTCAGTTACTTAGGTAAACTCCCTCTGGACTCATCTGTATCCATCTGAGCTGTGCATCTCTCAACCAAGATCTATCATCGGAATTGAACCAGCTGACGTCCACTGTGAGTTCTATCTTGGTATGTTTCGTATTTGTGTGCCTGTATGCTTCATTTTGATTGTACCATCCCGTTTTTTTAACATGGAACATGTTTTTACGGGAGTATACCGGGCTGGAGAGCATCCCGTCCGCGTCCGCGTAAACACTCGGCCTCCTCCCCTTCGCCCGCACAGTTCTCCCTCTACCCCACTCCTACATCCCAACTCACCTCCTCCCCTACCACACCTTCGCCGATGAGAGCACGGCCAGACCCCACTCAGCCGAAAACTGCGGAGGGGGTTCTACCTACCCGAAAAACGCCGAAAGCAGCTGACCACGTGTATTATATTACATTGCGTTGGGTCGCTGGTCCGAGGCTTGGAAATCCCACGAAGTTTTTTTGCTTCCTCACTACCGAAGGCAGTCCAGGCCACTGGCGGCTAGACGCCCCCTACGGCTACGCTTTTTTTTCTGAAGGTAGGGCAGACCACATGAAAATGCAGGACAGACCACATAAAAATGTAGGGCCTAATAAAGGACATGTCTTATCACCTATGTTAAACTAGATCATAAATATGTGTTGTTGTGGCCTAAGGGTAGGGTTGGTTTGGGTAGGTTGTAGGATAGAGGAGGATGTGCTCCTTGGGAGTCTTTTCAGATAGCTAACACCCCGTGGTTACCACCACAGCATATGCTAACGGAGGCGAAAGGGTAGGAGAGAGAGGGAGAGGAGGTGTAAGGTGAGTGAGACAGAAGTCGCAGGTAAGAGTGAGGTCGGTTGAAGAGCTGGCGAGCCGGGCGCCTTATAAAGGTGCCTCCACCTCACCTCGTCACCCGCCTGTCAACGGTAGTTAACAGGCCGTTGAAAGTAGTTGGGAGTTCGATGGAGGGGAACCCTCCTGGGCTTCAACCGAGGCGTCGCACAGCTCTTCTTTCTCCTTGATTACTGGTTAAATATAAGTTACACACAGTGCGGAAGAACGACAATTTTAGACAAAATTTTAACGTAAATTTAGGTAAGGCCGAAACTTTGTTAAAACCCCAGTTTTCCACTCATTGGTCAAAAATGACTTCATATTCGGTCTCCCCGTCCAAAACATGGAAAACGTTCCCAAATGGGGACCCACCCCATTTGGGAACACATTTGGGTCTCAATTTGGAAACACACTTGGGTTCCAGTTGTGCTCCAAAGCTCGGCAGCCCGATCGGAATACACCCAGGGGTGTTAGGGGTGAAAACGGGTGTAAAAATAGGGGTTTTCGAGGGTTTTGAGGTTTTAGTAAGCATGAGCTTGTGAGGTATCGTTTTCCATGTTTTTTTTTTTAGGGCGAGAAGACCGAATATCAAGTTGGTTTTGACCAAAGAGTGAAGAATTGAGGTTTTAACGAAGTTTCAGCTTCCACAATTCGTTTTTTACGGTCAAAAACCTGGGAAATCGTCTGAAATCACCATAAACTTGTATAACAGCCCCAGAAGTATTATCAACACGTGGATCAAGACAATTAGATGACACATCAATAGTTAATCATGCTATTATGTAACAATATCATGCTTATTGATTGGTCGCATTTGATTTGGCTAATTGACAGCAAGACAGTTTTCAATGCGAGCCTACGGATTTTGACAGAAATGGGCGGCCACTCAGGCCGCAATCGTCGGCCTGTCAGGCTGAAATTGGCCCTGCCGCCAAACTTGTATCCATTCTATTATGGAGAACTTGGATGTTTGTGTGGCAATCTCAACACTGGAACTTAGGGTCAAAAACCGCTAAAATCTGTCAAAATAGCTAAAACTCACCAACGAAATTCGGTCATAATATATGGTCGTGATGCACGTCTCGACATTTGCTAACATTTTTTAAAAAGCAGCCAACGAAATTTTGGTACATTTAAAAGGTGTAGAAAATTGAACTGTGGTGATGGAGAAGCAAAAAAAAAATTTAAAGCCAAAAAATTTCTACAGTAATTAAACGTTAGATCTAAACAATAACAGGGAGGGGAGTACCTACCCATGACTTCTGCTTATATTACTTTACCATTTTTAAATGAAAGTAGGTTCCATTCTGATCATTTTGAGACGCTCAGAATGGAACCAACTTTCATTTAAAAATGGGTAAGTAATATAAACAGAAGTCATGGGTACTCCCCTCCCTGCTCTTGTTTAGATCTAACGTTTAATTACTGTAGAAATTGCTTGGCTTTCAGGTTATTTTTTCCCATTAATAGTTGTTTTTTGGTTTATTTCTATGAGCTGCTGACGTTTCAGCAACGAGTGAAGTCGTTGCACCTCTCCAGCCAGGGCGGGACTCTCTTGCATACGGTGACGTCACTTGTTGCCGAAAATTCGATAGCTCATAGAAATACTAGGTACCTACCTAATTCACGAGTTAAATGTTGCTAAAATAATTCTGTCGATGACAAACTGTACTAAAATGGCAAAAAGAAACGCAAATAATGAAGTTCTGAAGGTAAATTGTTGATGTGGAGTGCAATAGATGCCCCTTCTGCGTAGATCACTGTTTCCTGTGGTCAGTACCTACCCTCGTGGTCAAGTATAATAAACCGTTTTGTAATAACTTGCCCATCAATAATACTTCAACGGTTGTTCAAGTTGCAAAAGTACCGATCAACAAAATCCAGCCCCTTCTTGGTAGACGAATCGTTGAGTAATAATTTACCGTTGTGTAATAATTTGCCGTTGTGTAATAATTTACCGTTATGGGATAATTTTCCACTGTGTAATAATTTACCCATCAATAATACTTCAACGTTTGTTCAAGATTCAGAAGTACCTACCGACAAAATCCAATAGTCCATCACTTATCAAATGAAATAATATCGCAGAACAACCAACTCGACTTCATACAGCTCTATGAGCTCCCTTGATTATAATCAGGTGCTCCACGAGCCATCCTTGATTGTAACCAGGTGCTCCCTAGTGATGAAATCCGGGCCGGATTTATACCGTTTGATTCACGATCGTGTTGATGAAGCTTTTTGGTGCACACGAACGGCTGGTCGTACAATGCTCCGGGTGGTATCAAAAAATTGTTTAGCTCAAGACAAATTTAATAACGTAAAAAAACCATACCCTTCTGTCGAATGTTTTCGAGCTACGGCGTTCTGAAAATTTCAACCCCTATTTTTAACCCTGAGATGACTGACGGTAACGCCGAGCTTCGAGGACCAACTAGACCCCGAATGGAACCTATAACCCGAATTTCATCAATTTTTTTCATGGTAACTAAGAAAAGTACTCAGTACGGCGTACGGCGGACAGACAGAAATTTTTTTATTGCATTTTCGGATTCTACATACTTTGAAACGTAAACCATAAAATTTTGAGTGGGAGTTACAATTTTTTTTTTCATGCTCGATTCCAAAATAACTATTCGCCGTAGGAGGATGTGGTCAGTCCCAAAATTCTTAAAATGCAACCCACATTCATTTAAAAATATAAATAGAAGTCATGGACACTCCTCATTGTACGCTACTGCTTAATCTGTTGTATCAGTATCACGGTGAAATAGTGAGCCCCCCCCCCCCCCCTTCCAACTAGCCCTCACAAATGATTAATAGTTGACGTTCAAGTTTCTAACTCCTTTCCAAGCATTTATTTCGTGGGTGGACGTATGTGGATTTCAGCTGTCCAATATTTACTGAACACGATTGTCCAAGTAAGACAACGGGCACTTTTCTGTCAACCGGTTTTGCTCATTAAACTTCAACATATTTCAAAAATAATCCTTAATGGACAGACATGAAAAGCTTGTTCGCAAGTACCTAATAGGTAATGGAACAAAACCGAGACAGTCAATAATTTACGCTTGTCAATAGAAAGAATATAACAAGAGGCTTACGCACTGTTGTGGACAAAAATTATTTTAGTTATCAATTATCCGACGAAGCATTTGGATGAGAGCTTCAAAAACACCACCGTACAGTGCGCCGAGGTGTCAACCGCAAATCATTCAGTTTACACGTCAGTCAGTCAGCTCAAGTGCTGTTGTAGGGAGACGATGAGCTGTGTATACAGGGGGCCTTTCACTAAGCCAAAGAGACATCTCGTTTCGGTCCGACTCTCTCTTTTGGCAGGAGATTTTTATAGTATCCATGACAAGGTTATTCAGTAACTTCTAAAAGAGAGAGTTGGCGGCCATCTTGGCATTTTCTATCTCTTTTAGAGAGACACATAATTAGGTGGCCCTTTCTCGTTTCTCGTTTGTTTGATAGTGATCGTGTATCATCCTTTGGTCATCGGCTACCATATCGGTCATTTTGATGAATGTTTTTTTCATCTCTTGAAGGTAAGTCGATTGATTGTTCATTAAATATATATATATACATATTATCGATTCATGAGTAAAAACGTCTTAGTAGGTACGGGTTGAGAGCTATTCAGTAAAATAGACGAACTTGGGAGACACTGGAAGCGACAATCTCCCGAGGGAGACTATCTCTCCCAGGAGATTTTAAAAATAGATAATCTATTTTCACCGTCTCTTTTAGTGAATAGGCATTATTAGGTATATCACCTCCAGTCACATATTTAATGATGGCGGGGGGGGGGGGGGGGGGTTATGACAAAATGAACCAATTCGCTGTGTGGTACTCACGATGCTGATTAACTGATGAGTGGTGGGGAAGGGAAGTGTGTCAAACGGCATCAATTCGGCCAGATGGCTCTATCGTCGGGCCACCTAGAGCGATTGTAGCCATGATATTTCGAGTATCTCCGGAACAGGTTTGTGGCCCCACAGCTCGCTCAGCTGAAGGCTCGGCAATGGCACCTTTGGCGGTTAAAACCACGTTTTCACCTGTGGATGCCCGACGGCGGGTTCCTCAAGGAGAATAGTCGTTCCGACTGAATACATCGGGAAGATGGGAGCGGAATTTGTGAGGGATTGACCCACCCACCGGTCGGAAATACTTGAAAACATGGGAGGTCGAGGAGTGAGCAATCCCAGATCTACTGCCATCACCTGGAAGAAGCTTCTGCCAAGTGGGTGGGCAGTAAGGCTCCCACGCATCGTTACCTTGATTCATATTAATTCGTTGATGTGTCCTCAATTCGAATACTTGTTGTACGGGAAGCGGTGCCCATATAGGAATTACACCACAATTACCTATCAAACGTGGGCAAAATCGGACAATGTATCCACTAGGTGAATGTTCCAAAACAAGAGATCAAGTCAGCACATGGGCGGATATTCACTTAAATTCAGTTCTTTATTTAACAACGTAGGTTTTTATTTGTAAATAATCAAAGTTCCAGTCATGAAGCATAGCTATAAGAGCGAATTTTCAAAGAACTATTCGTGCTATCGTGTAAAAAGATGTTATAGCAAGAAACCATACCACCTTTCGTAAAATTATGTAGTTTTTCCATGATTTTAGCAATTTTTACCAATTTTTTCGACCCCTAGAAAGTCAAATTAGACCCGTTCTGTTTTTGAGAAAAAATACTTTTATAATCGAAATAGTCCCTCTTTATGTCGTGAATCACCATTCCACCCACCTTCAGGTGAATTAATATTGATTTTAGCCCTCAATACAAATTTTAGACCCCCCCCCCCCCCCACACACAGAATCCTAACCTCACCCTATTCTTTATGAAAACCAACTGAAATGGTCATTTTTCTGTCTTACTCACACTTCCATAAAAATTTCAGTGATTTTATGTCAATTATTCGCTAGTTTATCAGTTTTTACTGATTTTTGACCCCCCACCCCTCCCCCAAAACTCAAATTTGACACCTTTAGCATTTTTGGAAATTGCTCATTTTCGAACTCATTCTTTTGTTTGGTAATACGAATATTTTGGCGAAATTTGCAATTTTTTTGGAATTTTTATCATGTACACAAGGTCAGGTAATATTATCGTCCGGAGTGACACATGAACAAATACATATAAATACATGTACATGTACATTTTTGTTAAAATCTAGGGATGCATTCAGGATGCTCTGAAACGGATTTGCCTATGAAACATTTTCAAAAGTTCATGTTTTGATAAATTTGATCCCATTGCTGTAGCTTCATTTTCTGTGAAAATTCGCTAAAACATCATTCCGGTGACCCCAAGGTGGTCATGTTTGGGGGGGGGGGGGGGGGTAAATCCTACTTGTTTTGTTGTGTTAAACATATGTAGTTTCTGGTCGCATCGAGTTTCCCGAAATCATCCCACCATTCATTTGACTTTATGACTGGATCGAAGTGTTTAGTATTAGGAAGCTGTGATGCACTTCGTATCGTACTGGGACAACCGAAGGCCTTGGAATACGTTTCTTGATCACAGACTACCGGATCACTGGTAAGTATTCATGAAGATTGGTCAGTGGCACTGGTTGTTCGAAAAACCATCGATTCATGTGTCAGTATACGACCGTCGTGAGCAGAGGTGATATTCTACGATCGACGGGAAGCTTCAGGTGACCATCGGTGCTACCAACTGAGACGCAGCCCTTCCTCTCTGACTTCGTAAAGAAAACGGCCCTGAAATATGCGCCCACTAATAACAGGGTTAACGCTCTAGGAAACGTTGATAGGACCCGAAGACACCTGACGGGGGAGCAAAAAAGAAGAATACGGGGGAAAAAAGTACTATCAAAATAGGCCTCCCAGTGGTAGCTATCTAATCTTCTTATAATTATGAGATAAACGCCCGAAAACGGAAGGGGAGCTAAGGAAAACGCTGATGAAGAAAGGGAAATGGAGTTGTTTTTGAAAGGATAAGCGGCGAAGAGGTTCTCGAAAAACGAAAGAAACCTAAAGACTCAATCGAGAAAAACACGATGCGAGTGACAGTATTGTAAACATCTGGTTTGGAGGCCTCTCCTATTCGTATTGATTCCAATAGCTGTGACCGACTAATCACAGGGTTCGTTCATCGGAGCGTCTTTATATTTCTGCCTGCGGAAGAAAAGGAAAGCGGGATGGAGAGTTTTTTCCCGCCACGGGTGTCTGTTGAAGGGAACAAGGGGGGGGGGGGTTGAGAACTCGCAGCCACACAGCATTTATAAGCATATGACCGAACGTCCATACGTGCGATCTTGTAGTCATTATTGACAATTGTGAGCGAATATTGGCTCCAAACAAAATTCGAATTTGACAAACATTTTTGAGAAAAAATATTTCTTCCAATTTAAACAGACTTGCTAGATCTTGAGTCATCATTATTTACGTAGCACTCTTCATGAATTTACGTCAAGTTTTTGTGTAAGTTTTGGAACCCCAAAAATTCAAGTTCGAGCCATTTTTTTGTGAAAAATATTCTTGACGATAAATTGAAATAGTCTGTCTTCTGTCTAGATTAACAACTATGGTGTAGGCAACGCTTTGTGTCGATTTTAATGAATTATAATGTTTTACTGATTTTCATATACATAGAGGTTTTTAAACAGGTAGCACTAGTAACATGAAAGGCTACGGTGTATTCTCCGTCACCCGGAGTTCACCTTTTGCATTACCTAGTAGCGGTTAGATAATAATTGCAGTATGGTTAGCTAATAATAATTGCAGTTTTATTAGACAATAATTGCAGTATTTAGTATTGAAATTTTAGTATTTTTTACATTTTTTTAACGCATTTAAAAATTAACTTGCATGGTAATAATTTTATTTGTACATATTATTTTCCTTGTACAGAAGTTAGTTGTAAATGAAAACTTGTAAAATAGTTGTCATTGAATTCCAAGATGTGAGCGACTGTACGACCAGGCTTCCCTGGCAAATCTGTGCGTTTTCCTACGCCCTCCCATCCGAAACGTAGGTCAGTTCTGGTCTGCTCCAGGTACTTTTACCAAACCATTTTCCCTCATATATCCCAATACTGTACATTTCACCAGAAAGTGGTCTGTTCTCTATTGCTCTCGATTGCATTCTCGACTGCAATTCTCCTGTGCCTCGATTGGATGCGTACCTGTTGCGTAGGGAGGATATACATTGTCGCGGATCCAAAGGCTATAGTTCAGATAACACTGCGGCATTTGACTATCCAGGTGACATGTTCATGATATCATGGCGTAAATTCTTATTATTGTTTGGTAATTTTAGCCATTTTTACCGATTTTTATCAATGGGTGGCCCCGAAATACTCAAATCTGACCCTACGTTTTGGGAACTATATTTTTGACAATCGTGGAATAGGCCTCTCCTATTTATGATTCTTCCAGTGGGCCATTTTTTCCAAAAAAAAATACTTGAGTAGTTATTGAAATAGTCTTAGTCTTGTTGGGTCACCATACGGTACCGCTTCTGAAGAATTTATTTGGTGATCTGGGCAATTTTCTCCGAATTATGAAACCCAAAAACTCAAGTTCGAACTCCATTTTTCGGAAGTGCTATGTGTTAGTAAGTTTTTTTTCCACCAGTTCAGTCACCCGTACGTTTCAGATGGTAGGATCAGTGAGGAGTATACTTACCTTTGAAACTATCAGCCCATGATTTTTTTTCTCCTAGGATCGTGATTTTTTACGTGGAAGTTAGAGTCTGGAGAAATTACGAATATTCACTGGATTTCCAAAACTAACGACTGGCTTCTACTGCCGTACTTCTGCAAACCTGTTTCCCCACTCTGCCAAATGCAAACTGCCAAATATACTGCACTCTGCCAAATATACCAATATACATTTCGCATTTCCGTACATACATCGAAGCTTGAATTCCTAGCCTTGAATAGATCGCAAATCCTCAAAAACCAACGATTTTCGCATATTTTTCAATGAATAAGACGGTGTAGGGGCCGTAGAAAATTTGAGTACGAGATAAAAGTTGTAGAAAATCAAATTTTGAGTCGGATCAGTTCCAGCTGCCCAGGTGAGACTGGCACCCAAAGATGCATTTTCTAGCCAAAAAATGACCTAATACGAGTGGCTATATAAATCATTATTTCATCAGCTATTTATACAGGAATATTTGACACTCATAATGAATATATACCTTTACATATTTAAGGATCGCTCTGTGAAGCTAAACCGTGTTGACAGCTTAAAACCACCTTTCCCATTAATTGCAACCCTACTTTCAACAAATACAACGGCCAAAATCGCAGCTGAAGTCTATAGAGCAGTTTCTTGAATGTATGCAGATGAGAAAATGCCTCGCCCTGGCTAATGGAGTTATATTTGTAACACCGACAACAGTCCCTCCCCCCCTTCACCACAGGCGTTACAATATTCACTAAAATATCGTGCTCACGCTCAATAACTGTTCTCATACTATTTTTCCCGTCCAAAAATGTAATTTTACCACTGCAGGGATACCAGAAACGGCAGCAGCAGTCACCTTTTTTACAGGAGGGTGTGAACTAAATATACCCATGGACTATCCTCAGTAAGTAGGTATTATCTATTTCCTCTTTGGGCACTATTGTGCTGATTTAATCAAATTTTACTCGATAAACTATTCTTGATTCTAAATCTAATTTGGTATAAGAAATAGATTAGGTACTGATAATTGAATTACGTATTCAATTTCGAAAAAAAATTCGTATACCACAATAAATTTACTGTTGTGATGAATCCTCATCTATGCTGGAAGACGCTTTGAAAAATTTTCCTGAAATGGGGGCTTACAGTCCCCAGCGCTATTCGACGTGAGCACTCGATTTCTGGGGACTGAAATTCTCTGCTACTAGGGAGAAAATTAGCGTAATTATGCGGGAACTATAGAAAGAAAAAAGAAAATTCCTGGGTGATTTTCCAAGACCCTGTTAAGAAAAATTGAGTGAATAACGTAATAAAGAGGCCAAAATAATATAAGCTTGGTAGGTACCAGTGCTTTATTGGCTACTGATCTCTTTTTTCTACCTAAAACAAAAATAGGATGGCTCCTATACGATTTCGAATCGCCAAAAAGTACCGATAGGTTCCAAAGTGGAAAAAATATCTGGGAAGAAAAAATTTCGAAATAATATAGTCGGTACACTGATAGTCTGAATGGGTACTTATCGCCACGAAGTAAACTTCAATCCCAAGAAAGACGGTCGCCGCACAAGGTAGGGGATGCGCTAGCTGGTTTTCGAGGGAGGTCGGAACCCCGAATAAGACCGGCCACGAGCTCTCCGTAGCTGTCTGTATTATTAAGGCGACCCCTTAGGCTGAAAGATGAAAGCCTGACACTGTTCAGGTTTTGTGCGAACATAGTGCCAAGTACCGGCTACGAGCCTCGAAATGTAAAATCTGTTCATTTTGGGTGTGTGACAGTGTGGCTGTTCTCGAGCTATTTTTTCTTCCGGTGGAGACTGGGTCGCTTGGGGAAGCCTAATCTATATCCGTTGTTAACCGGTGATAATCTCGCTGGTCTAGGAGGGGGACTCGAGGGTCCACCCCCACTGTCACACTCTGTCACATGGTAGCAGAGTGTGGTTTGGTAGTATGCGCTGAGCACTTCACCATACTCCATCCACTTTTTGTGGGCTTACCAGAAGGATAAGCCCAAAGGTTTCCCAGAAGGATTCCTTTACTAAAAACCTCACCTGTCCCTTTGATAAATACATAGATCCATTGGCGTCCCCATCCCCTTTCCCCCCCTTTAAAGTGTCAGTACAACTAAAATATACTGAGCTCATTTGAACGCGATTGATGCCGTGTCCCACATATAAGTCCCAATAGTTGATCCATCCTAACGATGGAGGATGATCACCTAGAGGTTGCCTAAATGAGCAAAATTCACTGGAAAACAACCTCTGACAACATTATCCGCCAATACTCGTATGTAGGAGCATTGTTCTCCACCAGTGAAATATTATTGAGGTAGTACCATTACGATGGAGGTTAGTCACGTCGAAGTTGTTCAGATGTCGTTTCCTAAACCAGAACTTCATACTACTTTTCATTCCACCCTTTTCCCTCTCATACTTCTGCTACCCAGAAGTATGTCATGTGGGGAGGAGTGTGACAGTGTGGCTGTTCTCGAGCTATTTTTTTCCGGTGGAGACTGGGTCGCTGGGGAAAGCCTAACCGATATCCCTTCTTAGCCGGTGATAATCTCGCTGATCTAGGAGGGGGACTCTCGATGGTCCACCACCACTGTCACACTCTGTCACAGGTGTCACGAATGCGCCTCGCGGAGGGCGACTTCTGTATCCTTCAGCAATATTATTGGTACTTACTCTTGACAATGTTGGACTACTGGCCAGAGGTGCCAGCAATGGCGTCCGTAGGAAGAATACGTGTTTGAAATTGTCTTGTCAGAATTTCGGAATCCTCAGTTGAATTGAATCACATAATGTGTGAAGTTGTTTATACCTTGCCCTAAACGGTGCTGTAAAATACATATTTGGTTTAGTTTTTTCTGGGCATAAGTGGGGCTCCTGGTTAACGGACAAGTAGTATATCCTGAGCAACGCACGGGGTGCCCAGCTACTGCAGAAATAAAACTGGTGGCGATCAGCCCACCGAGGTGACCGACCCAATGAGTGGTGCCCGTTAGCCAGCTTGCCTTCCCTCCCGTGCTGTTCACCCCGATTTCGTATTCGCAAATTGTGAAACGCAGGCGCTGGTCCCGTCGTGAAACCATCCGATATTCCTCAGTTAACGTGATACCGAAACTTGAGGTAATTCTAAGACCTAAGGTGTGTTTTTAAATACCGTCGCCTGAATCGAATCCGCTAGCAAACGTTACGGATGGGGCGAGCCGTAAAAAATGACGATTAAACGCCTTCAAGAGAACTAAACGAAACGTGAGGCGAAACCTCGAGTTGCGTGAACTGATCTTTTTTAAGACGCCCAGCGGAGCATCTGATGGCAGTTCCCAAAGACGCGGAGATTTCGGGTACCGAGAGCCTCTGTAGCAGAAGATTTCAAAGAGATAAACTTGGCCGGGCGCCATGAGATGGACGTTTTCACGTTTGGTTTGACGTGAATTATGACTGAGAGCTTGTACAGAGACCTCAAACAGCTCCATCTTGATTTCGAGGACCCGGCCCGATGTCACCATCTGAACGCATCTAAAATTGGACCTGCAGCCTCGTGAAGATACAAAAACGAGATGCTGTGGATTGACGCCTGAGCGAAGATTTACCTACCTCACCCGGGAACAGTTATGAATACATCGGAGAAATAGCCCGAAAAAATCTTGCAGAAATATCCACTAGATAGCAGCACCATCAAGGCCGTAAGTGCGACGTAAATAGTAAAAGTGGGAACATTTATATTTTATACTCAATCGAGCAACTGATTGTAGAGGAATGCGGGAGAATGTGACAACCAAAAGTACCTATTGGAGTACCAAGTGGCACCCTCTGGAGATTGACTTCCAATATATTTTTCCTTCTCATTTGAGCAATGCGGAGCTGATTATTGATCAGAAAGCGGCATTGTATTCCGTATCAACCGTATCAATTAGCGAGTAAACAGATAGGTTGTTTCTGTAAACAACACTTTTTTCAAAATTGAACTTTTAGATAGAATAGAGACACTCTTGACCAGTTTCGAATTTTCGTTCATATGGTCATGCTAGTTTGTATTTTTCAATAAACACCACAACCTATTTACCTGGTAAATGAAACTATGAAAATATCATCACAAGTAGATGAAAATATGAATTTGGTTGCAAAATATAGTCATTTGTGACCAGGCGAGCGGATTTTCGCATTTGGCGAATTTAAGCTGTTTCTGCTTTTTTATGCAACTTTTGACCCCCTAAAACCTGGAGTTTGACCCAGTTTTTCGAGAAAAATATTGTTGGCTGTTGAAAGTCTTTTTATGCCTTCAGTCACGGTGATCTCATCAATATTTTGTTTTAGCAATTTTGGCATAAAAAACTCAGACCCGCTTCTGGTTTATTATTCTCTGAATAATAATACACCTAAGTATTTGGTTCGGATTTTTTTTTTTTTTTGCACACCCGCTGAGCATTGTTTCTTTTACGTATCAGTGTGTGTAGATTCCACAAATCCAGTTTCCGTCCGCTGTCCACCGTTCTCTCGCAAACAGGCTCCATTTGGGCCTTAGTTGTATCGCTTGTATCAGCAGCCCGATCGGACAACACCCAGGGGTATTATGGGTGATAAACGGGTACAAAATTAGGTATTTTTGTGGCTTTAGTGATTTAGGCGGTTGGTGTATCGTTTTCCATGTTTTTTTTTCGGGTGAGGAGACCAAATGTGAAGTTGAGTTCGACCGCTGAGTGAAGAACTGAGGTTCTAATGAAGTTTCAACTCTCAAATGTCTACATTTATGGGTCGAAAACAAGCGAAAATGGCTGTAATAACCAGAAATTTGTATGATAACACAGCAGGTATTAGTATTACCAGGTGAATCAAAACAATTCAGTGAGGATTTCACGGATCGAAAATAATTTGTCAGAAATCGCAACCTAATATACGAGTTTAAAACCGTCAAATATAGCTTTGTGGGTCTCTTCACTGAGGTCCCAATCGTGCCGTATTTAGTCGAGAATAATAAACTCATTTGACAAGGACTTTGCAGGGTTCTACTGATTGTTTAAAAACGCTCTTCGAACTCATCGTCTCGTTGGCCATTACAAACATTTCGGCGAAATTCGGATTTCTTCATCCAGTCCTCAAATAACGAACGTATTCATGGACTAAAAAGCTAGCTCGAAAAACTCGTTAAAAGGATGAATTTGATTGCAAAAATTTTAAAGTATGGAATTTGATTTTGCTGTAAAATGGTATTTATGTATTCACGCGCCGGCCGTCCGTAGGGGTGTCCTTTTCGTGCCCTTTTCCTTCTGTAATACATACTTCATGTACACTGCTGAACAACATGTCTTTCTTTCTCATTATTTTCTTAATAAGAGAATAGCAGAAGGCAAAACAATGAAGGATGGTTGGTCTTGAATTTATTCACTGTCACAAGGTTCGCGAAGAATGTTTTAATATTAATTTGAGGAGACTTCAGGAGCACAGGAGTGAGTTTCCTCTGTCACAATGCTATCGACCTGAAAGTAATTCCGCTGTAAATGAAAAGTTAAAACCATGTTTCTTCTGTAGTCCATTCTTTGGGAAATGACAAAGGGCCTTGTTTCAGTAAAATAAAGGTAATTAGTCGATCCGTTCCAAGTGGACACGTTTTTGATCAAAGGTGACCCTTTGAATCAGCAGTTACACCTCAAAGAAAGAGCAAATGACCTGTCACTTATCCCGCAACGCTAATAGCCTCCCCATGGGTTTCTGAATGTCATCGTCCTACAGTCGGTTTGTTCTTCGGGATTATAATCATTGCCCGTTTCGGAAATATATACACTTTGCCGCTGAACGAGACTGCTCGTTGAATTGTTGAACAGCCTGTGTTATAATGACGCGAGATGATTACGATGATAATTTACCTAAAAATGGTCACCATAATTCACCTTTGATGGAGGGAAAGTGATGATTTTTATCCAGTTTAATTTTGCCCGTCATGTATATTCCTCCGCCTCTTTGGACAGAATTGTACGTTTTGAGTATTTAGGGTTAAATAAACGTTCTTCCAAAAACCCCGTCTCTCCCTCGTTGAAACTCCATAGAAAGTGAGTCTTTTAAATAAATAGGTACGTAAATAAAACGCCTCCTTATTTTTTGTTTAGAATCTGAATCTTATACCTATCAACAAGTTCGAGTCATGCTGCAAGACCGTACGAGAGAAATTTCAACGTACCAAGTCATTCTACTATATTATTGAATATTTTTAATGGTTTCTATCAAAATAAATCCAACTCATCAGGCATCGGGGTTTATCGGGGTCTTCCCTGAAGTGGTTATTCAAATAATATATATAGTTGCTCATTCTATCAAACTGATCGGCAAAACATTTCAAAACGTAAATAACCCCTGTTGGCCAAAGCCGTCCACGGGACTGCTTATATTATCATTAGTATGTAGGTTGGTATAATCAGTTTTTTTAAAAATTTTTATTCTTTCAAATCAGATTACCACGTTCAAACAACAGGTTGAAACCGCAATTCTTGATATTTTTGCGCCAAAATATTTTCTGCTTTTAGAAAAAATTTCTTTACATACCCGTTTCCGAGTCTAGTCTTACACCATTTATGGCGGGGAATTGATTGTAATAATAAAAACCATTTATAGTGTTGCGACATAGATATTCCATTGTGCGCAAGTCCGGATTACAACAAAACTGTACGTAGGTTTTTAACGTTTTTTGACCCACTAAAACTTGAATGTAACCCATTTTTTATCATTCAAATCGCCCATCTTTGTAGACATTTCTTTTTTCCTCATTTCAAACATTTTGGCCACATTTGTAAATTTCTATAATGTAGGTAGGAGGATATAGGTATAGTATATAATTAAGATATTATATACCTATTATGTTAAAATCGAGAGTATTAAAAAAAATTTACTAAAAATGTTGAACCTGTCAGGTAAAATAGCTTATTTTCGCATGCAGGAATTTTTAAATTCGAAAATCTAAATCTGAAATGTTTCTATATTATATACCATCAACCCTAAGTGAATAACTTCATCGACCTCTTTCCAGTCCACCATGGAGATTCAAAGGAGAAAAAATTTATTCCTGCGCAAGTTATCCTGTAATTTCAAAGTTGAGCCACTCCGTTGAGACTGAATCGGGGTTACAGCATAATCTCGATGGTCCGATTGGTTGAAGCTACGAGAACTTCACAAGCAAGGTAAATCAGACTCCATTAGGCGAGGTGCTTCCGTATTATCGAAATAAACATGCGCATACATATGGGTCATCCAGGTGGAGTGAAAACATGTCAACTCAGGACAAACGGTTATACTAGGGGTGAGCCGGTGGCCGAACGAGCTTGCGGCATTGGGGTTCCGTCGGCGGGCGTCTGTTCGAATCCCAATCCCCCTCGTCACGTCCATGAGCTGCGAAGTAGTAGGAAGCCTTGAGCGAGATGAACATCAGATTCAGATCCTGCAGACAGCTGATCACGCCCGCGACACCGGCAGTGCAGTAGAGCGTTTGCCGGCTTACTACTGACCACTGTCTGAACGGGAAAAATGACCCTGCCACAACAGTTATTTACTCCAGACTGAAGAGTTATCTATTTATACAGAAAATTATGCACCGTTAGGGAGAAGTATGTTATCTCGAACGCTATCAATGTCATTTTCCTAAATAGTGCGAGATGTCGGCCGCGACAAACAAAAACTGTTGCGTTCCAAATTGCAAAAATTGCCAAAGGAAAGGTGGAATGGCATATTCTTCCCGGCTTTTAGTTTTCCATAATCACCTACCAATATTACAGTAGGTAGAAAAAGTACCTCTAACTCACCAAGGTGCTTAACGAACCCATTCATAAAGGTAAGTAGGTGTTTATGAAAAAATAAAAGCTTGGTGAAGTTGAACTCATGAGTGATCATGATCATGAACAAAGCTTACCTTCATAGAGGTGCCTGCATACATTCATGTTATTGTATATAGGTAGTAGGAATCTGCTTAAAATTTTACCTAGGTAGCTACCTTCTACCACTATTACTATCTTTCTATTACTATCTTCCGGGAATAGAAAGTTAACAGGTCAACCTACTGTTAAAAAAATCGAAAACTGACTGAAATGCAGCAGTGTTCAACATTCATTCCCGTCCCATTACGTATTTTATGCAATTTGTTAGTAGATACCACCTCTGAGTAGGCAGATATTTTATTAACTTTTACTTCTTCATCATAATAATTCAATACTATAGACCGTCAACAATAATCCCCCCCCCCCCCCCCACCAAACCAAACAACCCTGTTGGATAAATTTACCCACCAAGAACACCTCAGCCGCAAAAAGGATTGATATCCATTTTTGGCCTCAACAACTAGCACTTTGGTCCGTATAACGGCATAATATTTATAGTTAGAGGTAGAGAAACTTATACACGGCTGATTTTGAGTATTCATGATGGAGGGTTCTTGTTTTCAAAGAAAACCACCTTGTAGCCAAACAATAATAAACAATGGCTGCTACAAGGTGGTTTTCTTAGAAAACAAAAACCCTCCACCATGATATTTATACCGGTATATAGGTAGGCGTTTATGCGCACACATAAATACCCTCGACATTTTTACCCGTACTGCGTTGAAACAACTTTTTCCGCGTTAACAACGCAAGGTAAACGGGCGGTCTCCCGTCGTGGAGTATCACCAGCGGCTGGATGACTGTAGGGAATCAGCCACACGCGAAGCCGAGATTTATTAGAAGGCTGATCAATATGACTAACCTTGTCAATTAAATCCAGGCATCCAATAATTGCAGCCGGAGACTTGATTAACATGTGAGCTCATAATATACAGAGAGCGGGTGATGGTGGCCCTGGGGGGGGGGGGGGGGGGGGGTTAGACAGGCGGAGCCACACACCGGCCGAGTCGTGGGAGCACTTGCACCTTCGAAAACTGGTTCCACTCGCCTCCGACTGTCCGTGAGCATTCAAGATGGACCAGTGAATGGAGATACGAATTTTATTCTTGAATGAGACCAATTTTTACTTTGTGCGAACAAATGATTGACCTTCAGTCGGCTTCAGATTTCCAACTGCGCGCAGGCCCGCGAAGCGTTCGTTCATATCACAGAGCACGCACGGAAGAACCAATCAGCTCCACTTTGGTTTCCCAGGCTTGCGATAGGGAGGATCGGGTTGAGTTTGTAATTCAAGGTTTCAAGGATTGTGGATAAAGTTCTGTATACCATATGAAAGAACAATAGTAGCCAAAAATACTCTATTTTTGAGCCTATGGGATAAACCAAAATGTATTGGAGGCAGTTGAGCTAAATATAAACTAATTTAACGAATTTTAATTACTGACGCCTTTTAGTGGCCAAAAAATTCGCAAAATCTAAATACAGCTGTTGATTTTTTCCTATTGTTCAAAATTTATTGGTTGAAAGTGCTCGTAGACAGCAGTTGGATATCATTTAAAGTTATCGTTCATGCTCCCCCCCCCCCCCCCCTTTAAGATATTCATAATCACCCACAGACTATGAAGTAATGTACACCTGTTTTTATGTTAAAGCAGTATGGAAAGAAAAATGCTGCAAATTATTACACAACAGCCCCATCTGTGGTCGATACCTACCCACGTGCTTCCCCTAGCAAAGCCCTGAATCGAGTACTGCAGCCAGCCGGGCAATTACATTTGATAAACGGTGTATTCAAGAATTATATCATTAATTGCTTGTTGTTATTCATGAAGCATAACGTTTGTTAAACTGAACACGCTGCAAAGACCTTGTCACATGGGTTTATTACCCATACCTACAGAAACGCTAGCTGTTCATTTATTGTTTCTTTCATGCGCGAGCACTGAAATAGCTATTTTTGATGGTTTCCACCAATTTTGGCTCCCAAAAACTCAGATTAGGCTCCTGTTTTTGTGACAAATTATCTTTAATCACTGACAGTTGTGCCCTCTAATTGTCTTGATTCACCTGTTAATAGGGGGTGAGGCAGTGAGTAGCCAAGTAAAGAGCGAAATGATAAGATCGAATTCTGATCCTGTCACTGGAGGACAGCTGATCACATACGCGACGCTGGCAGAGCAGTCGGACGAAAAGCCCCAGCCTGGAATGGCTGTTTACTTGTTGTTTTCACTTTTCACCTGTTAATACTACTTATAGTGTTATTATACAAATTTGTAGTGATTTCAGACAATTTCCCAGGTTTAGAATCATAAAAAATAAATTTTGGGAGCTGAAACTTCGTTATAACCTCAATTCTCCACTCTTTGGTCAAAATAAACTTCATATTTGGTCTACTCGCCCTAAATACATGGAAACTGTACCTCAAAAGAAATTTACGAAGACTTTAATGATACATAGTTTTGCATAAATGTTTCGCCCATATCACTCCTGAGTGTTTTCCCATCGGACTGCCGAGACAGGGGACACAACGAGGCCCAATAGGAGCCTGTTGCGAACGAATGCATTTTTTAGACCGGACAACTCAGTGTTGGAATCTACGCACCTTGAAACGTAGAAGACAAAATTTTGAGGTGGTGTTCAAAAACACTTCCGCTGAGCGAGTACATAGGTGTATTATTCACAGAATAATAAACCAAAAGTATGTACCTATTAACAAAAGCCCAAATTGCCATCGTTCTTCAAATTATTATTGTTAAATTGGGGCAAAATAAAAAATAACCATCATTCTAAAATGAAATAATATCACGGATGCCATGCGTGATTATAATAAACTTTTCCCAGTCAACAAAATCGTGGCTTGATGTATACCGTTTTTAATTATTTTAATTCACACTTATGTTAACGAAGCTAAACTTCAGAAACTGACTGAGAGCGATCAAGTTCGGGATCAACTTAAAAACATTAGAATACTTACCTATTCTTATATTGAATATTTTCGAGCTAAGGCTTTCTGAAAATTTCAATTTTATTTTTCACCCCTTAAATATGGTTGACAGTAACGCCGAGCTTTGCGGACCAACTAGACTGCAAATGGGACCTACAAAACCAAAAATATCAGTAATTTTTATTCGTGGTAAAACTAAGAAAAGTGCGAAGTATGGCGGACGGACGGAAATTCTTTTGATTCCATTTTCAGATTCTACGTTATGTACCTTGAAATGGAAACCACCGAATTTTGAAGGGGGTTCAAAAACAATTTTTTTTTTGTCAACCCTACCTACCTGTTCACGATAATAAACCAGTATGAAGTTACCTAGTTTTGAAAAGACGCTAATTTAGGGTCTTACTGCTTGAATTAGGGAGTTTACTCATTGGTCGTTAGAATAGTTGCAGTACAGGTTTTAGTACCATCATGGCGCCAAGGAGCGGCGGCGCTGAATGTAGAAAATATCTGGTCTTGAATCTCACGACTAGAAATTTCAGTGGTATATTCTGGTCAAACACTAGAAATATGCTTGTAGATTTTGGTGCCACGATGGCGCCGGCACCCCAAAATGCAGAAACCTGCTTATTTTGAGTACGGCTTTAACTGGAGAGTAAACATCAAAATTACATACACTCGACAGTCTTCGAAACCACCAGGGCGCTGCTGCTGCCAGTAAGGCCAGTGGTACGTGCTTGTAGATACAGTATTTTCTGGATTTTCTTTTTCTCAATTGGTTTGTCGAATTTGATAACACAATCCACCAAGTTAGCTGTCCTGTTAGATTCAGTTTTTTTCTAGTATGCGCTGAACAGTGAAGTAGCTAGGTACCTACCTAACTACCCGTATTAGGTGTGGAATATATGAAAACTTCAGTGGGTGGTGAAGCGGAAGTTGTAGTCGAGGGATAATGAGTTATACAATCGATAGTGTGGTGAAAACTAGTCAAAACTTTGTGACGAAAAACAGGCTCGCGCATGTGGAGATCAGTTCAGCCTGAAAAGTTTATTTCAGGGCGAATACTTTGCAGTAAGGTAAAAGCACCAACAGTCGTCTTTAAACCGGATTTCTCTGTTATTTGGCTCCTGCGAAATAAATTATCAGAGAAATTCCTTAGTTTTTCATTAGTCAAACAAATGTCTATCCTTTCGCGCCACATTGATACAATAAAAATGCTATTTGAAACGACTGAAATATTATTTTTCTGAGACAAATTTTTGCATCTGCAGTCGGCACTGCAATTGGAAAGGAAAAAAAAGTGTTAGGTACTAGTCGTTGTCGACATGAGGTCGACACATTGTTCAAATCAAAGTTTTCATTTCGAAGATTGGCAGTGATACTTAAAAGTATGTATAAATACGAATTTGTCTCCTGAAGAATCAGCCTCGCTTTGAATATCATTATACTTAATTATTATAATATAATATCACATTCAGGTTGAATCAATAGAACATAAAAAGAAACAAACTATTGACTGTTGAGGTGTTAAAAATAGATAGAAAACAAATATTATAAGAAATAAAAGTTGATATTGTGCGAATTATGAGTAGATCATGGCGAAAGGTACGAGAATAGTGGGTTTTCTACTATCTAATGAGTAGATTTTGAGAAGTGTTCCAGTATGTAGTCGACGCTTTTCCCGTCGACTACAGAAAAATGGGTTGAATATTTTTGTACCAGAAGTCGGGATCCCTAAACTTTTCCCGTCGACAACAGAAAAATGGGTTGAATATTTTTGTACCAGAAGTCGGGATCCCTAAACTACTACATTATTTACCCACATCAATTGAATGCTGCAAATTATTACCCAACGGTGTATTATTTACCTGTATAGATGCCCCTTCTGCGTAGATCACTGTTTTCTGTGGTCAATACCCTCGAGCTCCCCTCGGGAGCCCTAAATCGAGTACTGGAGCCGGCCGGGCAATTAAATTGTATAACTATGCAGTGGATTCAAGAATTGTATCATTAATATTATTTGTTGCTACTCATGAAGCATAAATTTTGTTCAAGTTACAAAAGTTCCTAACAATAAAATCCAAAATACTCGTCATTCTACAAATGAAATAGTGTCACGGAACAACCAACTTGATTTCATACTGCCATGGCGTAATGAGGAGTACCCATGACTTCTGTTTATATTTTTGAATGAAAGTAGGTTCCACTCTAAGATTTTGATACCAACCGCACTCTCCTACGATGAATAGTTCTTTTTCTATGGGCTATCGAAGTTTCGGCAACGAGTGACGTCACTGCACCTCTCCCGCCAGGGCGGGACCCCGTTGCTCAGGGTGACGTCAAGTGACGTGCGCTCTCGACCCAGCTTGATGCCTGTATGCCAAATTTTATGGCGACATCGTAGAATGCTCCGGATTGTCTCAAAAATTCAGAAAAAAAATCAAACTACCTATCTGAAAATTCTATGAAACCCACACCTGAAAATAGAATTTTCCGTGATAGGGATACTCTGGACATTTCAACCCCTATTTTTCACCCCTTGGGGTTGAGTGACAGTAACGCCGAGCTTCTCGGACCAACTAGAGCCTAAACGGGACCCATATACCAAATTTCGTTAATTTTAGTTCATGGGAACGAGGAAAAAAGCCGCGAACGGCGCAAAGTGGTCCAGAAACGTCAAAAAGCGCATAAAACTCAAATTTTTGAAGTATTTTCCCCCGCCTTGTCGACCTTAAATAAGTGTTAGTCACCTTCTGAGATAGTCATTTCTCGAGTTTCAAGGTCCAAATGTTGATTGTAGGGCGTCATTAATCGTTACAATACCAAAAATGATAGAAATTCCCAAAATTCTCATGCATTAGAAATTTTCCTTCAGTTTTTTAAATTGCGAACAGAGAGGGTTGGAGCAATTTTTTTTCGTTACAGTGTGATGTCAGAAGTGCAAAAAAAGTTCCTCTCAATTTCAGATCGTTATTAGGCAAGGGATTAATGAACAATTAACAAATGTATAAGTATCCGTTTCTTTTTGTTCTACAGTTTTTGTGCCTCCATGTGTCTCTTCGATTCAGAGCTTAGACACTCCCTAAACATGTACAGAAAGATCCCAGACCGAAACTAGCTGCGACCACCTGCGACCTTGAGAGTCAGAGCTCAATATAACCTACGAAAACGTGAACTGACAAGACTCGCGTTTTCGCTCGGTAAATAACAGAACTGTAGTGTACATTGTCACCTGTGGACTTCTACCTAGCGAAAGTGATCTCTGGTCGACATCCGATATTCTTCTGTAGTAGGTCAGCCAGTGCTAGCAGGAGTGATGTCTCTACCAACGGTAAAAAACCGTGTTCTTGTTGAGCTTTTGTTGAAGTCTGACGAAAAAGATGTCTCTTGTCTGATGCGATACCTCGCCAGTAATTTTCCGGTAGCCAATGAGAACATCGAGCTGCTCAAATGATATTTGAATGTGAAATATTGAATAAATTTAAAAAAAAGGTTGGTTGAATCCAGCAGGAACAAGGTTAGATAGATATTTTATTTTCATGCTTCAGATACAATTAAGTACATAGAAATCTTTAGGTTATACATTGGAAGCTTAATTAATAGATACATATTATTAAGCAAGAGCAAGAGTACTGGTATAAAATTTCCTCTGCGTAACAATTTATTAATACTATTGAATAAATACTATTGAAGCACATGTAGGTAGATGTAAATAATCCCTCGGCATTCGAATTTCCTATAACTAAATTTCATCTGACTCACATAACACGATAGTAAATTGAGCTGTTCTATTATTTACATTTCATTTGTTTAGTCCACATTTCAGCAGTCAGATTTTCAAAGCTAAAGTTCAGAAATTCTTCAATGGAATAAAATTCTTCTTTTTTCAAAATATTAGTGATGACGGTGATACATTTTGTGGGAGGCATTTCTTGGAATCTAGCGGGAATTTTATTATATAACTTTTTAGCCCAATAACTGTGGGCGTTATCGGATCGTCTGATCCTGTTTTGGGTGAGTACATATTTAATATTGCCTCTACTTAGTAAAATTATTATGGACTTTATTAATTTTTAGCCAGTTTTGCTTATTGCCATGTGCATATTTTAAACATTCTCTTTTGTAGATGCAAGGAAGAGTTAGTATACCCCGAGCAACAAAGGAGTTCCTACAATAATCTCTGTAGCCCAACCTGGCAATTATAAGAATATAGCGTCTCTGCAGCCCAAAAACTCTACTACTCGATGGGCAATGACCACAGGCTAAAATGGCATAATTTGGAATGAAAAAACCGTAATATCAATACATTAGTATGTATTTTGACACACTATCCCGAAGACTCCTCAATAAATAGGCGCTAGCACTTAGTTTTTTGGATAGATCGTCGCAATGGTCACTCCATGTCAGTGCTGAATCCAGAACAACTCCCAGGAACTTGACTGATTCCGACTGTTTGTGGTCCGCATGGCGAAGGGTGAAATCAAGTTCACATTACAGTTCATCCAATCAGCTGTTCTGTTTTCCTTCTCTTCGCAGTATCGAATCACCTCTAGAGAATCCCCTTTCACAAGCGCCGTGGTATCATCAGCGTATCGGACGAAGTGTGTGGCGGGGGAAATACGCTCAACATCATTCAAATAAATCATTAAGCCCTGCGGTACTCCCGCCACCACTTCATTCATTGGGGAAAGTTCATCGTCCCATTTCACTACCTGATATCTATCAGATAAGTATGATGAAAATCGCAGACCCTCCGTAGGTTAGTACCTAACCCCGTACTCGTTACTAGGTACCTACCTAAATCACGAGTTAAACGTTGCTAAAATATTTCTGTCGATGACAAACAGTACCTAAAATGGTAAAAAGTAACGCAAATAATGAAGTTCTGAAGGTAAATTGTTGATGTGGAGTGAAAAAAGTTGCAAACGTACCCACCAACAAACTCCAGCCCCTTCTACGTAGATGGTATAATGAACCGTTGTGTAATAATTTACCGTTGAGTAATGATTTACCATTGTGTAATAATAATTTACCCATCAATAATACTTCAACGTTTGTTCAAGCTTCACTACCTATCAACAAACTCCAAAAAAGCCATCATTTTTCAAATGAAATAATATCACAAAACAACCAACTCGACTTCATACTCCGCGATTATAATGAGGTGATCCCTAGCAATGATTTTATCTCGGGCCAATTCCCGATTGTTAGCGCGTCCCTGGTGACGAGATTTGGGCTAAATGTATACAATTTCATTCACCCTGCTGTTCAAAAAGCCTGTCGGTGCAAACTTCTGCTTATTGTGAAGGAACGGAGGGACGTAAAATGCTCCGGGTGGTCTCAAAAAACTCGTAAGTTCAAGAATTATTTAAAACCGTAAAAAGATTCACGTAAAACAAAGGTATAGGCGTTCTGAAAATTTCAATCCCTATTTTGAACCCCTTAGAGATGACTGACAGTAACGTCGAGCTTCGAGGACCAACTAGACCCCAAATGGTACCTATAACCCGAATTTCATCAATTTTGTTTCATGGTAACTAAGAAAAGTGGCCCGTACGGCGTACGGCGTACGGCGGACAGACAGAAATATTTTTATTGCATTTTCGGATTCTACATACTTTTAAACGTAAACCATCAAATTTTGAAGGGGGGGGGGTTACAATTTTTTTTTCCGTGCTCGATTCCAATGGTTCATTATTGAAAATAATAAACCAAAAGTCTCAATGCTGTGGAGTCGAAGCCATATTTTTTCATCTTATCTAGGAGAATTGTATGGGAAACGCTGTCAAAAGCCTTTGATATGTCAAATAACGTGGCCCGGGCATATTTCTCTTCCTCGAAACATTGGGTGCAATAGTCAACAAATGGCATAATTGCTGAGGTAGTACTGACACCAGAACGAAAGCCAAATTGTTGTGGGCTGAATAATTGCTTTCATTCGAAATAATCTGAGATCTGGTACCTACTTCAATACTTTTTCAAAAATCTTTGAAATTATAGGTAGAATTGATATGGGGCGATAATTCGACACGTCCCCTTTCTCACCCTTCTTAAATACCCGTACCACTACGGCAATTTTGAGGACTTTCGGGAAAAGGTTTTCATAAAAAAATGAGTTATGGCTGGAGTGTTTTTTCGAATGGCCACCACCATCATCCTCGGTGCCCCCTGTGCCCTGCTGGGAGGCCGACCTCAAGAAGATTTCAACAGATTAAGCGGAAGCTCTAAAAGACGCAGGGCCCAGCTCATTAAAGAAAAATATACAAATAGCGAGCTGCAGTTCACTCTGGTGTTTGCTTTGCTTGAGAGCGAAAAAAAAAACTAATTGCAGGCGCCATAGATGCATAGATGGTTTGTTGGCGGATAGATGGTTTGGTGGGGATGGCCTTGATGATCTTTAACCTATTCCATTAATACAGCGATTTTTCAATGTTTCCCTATGAGAGTAATTGTTACCCTCACCCTAGTCATAAATCTAGTATATGTGCGAAATTTTAGGTTTCCAGCTCTACGACTATAAAGTTTTAAGCGCTTTTTGACGATTCTGAACCACTTTAAGGAGTACTGCAGACGGACGGAAATATTTTTATTTGATATTCGTATTCTACGTCCCTTGAAACGTCAACCATGAAATTGTAAAGGGGGGGGGGGGTTGATTTTTTAGATTTTTTATATACCTAAATATATTTTTTTTCATGGTCCATTCCAAAGTTTCATAATTAAAAATACCTAATAAACGGAAAGGCTCAAATCCCTAATGTTGAGGTTGTGGAGTACTGGTGCTTTAACCTTAGGTACTTCTGTGCATGTAGCGATTAGAAAAAGTTGAAAGAGCAAAAGTGAAGGATGAGATGATAGTTTTTGTTTATTGCAGCGTGAGGTTTATGTACTTGAAATGGCGTGGCGAGGAGGGCTGTGGCGGTATGGATAGTTATGACAGGACATTAGAAGGTGGTTTTGTGACAGGAGAGTCGCCGAAGAAGAAGAGGATGAAGGAGGAGACGAAAGAGGAGGAAAGAAGTTAGCGAGGAAGAAGAAGAAGAAGGGTGAAGAGGAGGAGTGGGAGGAGGAGGAGGATTTAGTGTATAATAATTGTGGTGGGATAGGTGGTGGTAGAGTGTGGTGTGAGCTATGTGTTTATTTATATTTGTCTAACTGTCGGAGGGGTGTGGACGGTGGTGGGGGAAGCGGCGGCCGGCGATTGGCGGAAAGGCGGCGCCTGGTGGGGGCCCCGGAGTGGGAGTGCGAGTCATCGGTGGTGGGGGGGAGACGCCGGCAGGCGGGCCCGGCGTGTCATTAACACGGAGCCCTCGATAGAGTACAGATCGGTAGGCGGATCGGAGAAGGCGCGAGGTTCGTGGTCTTTTGGTAGTCACAGATGCGGTACGAGACCTCACACGAGGTGGTGACTCAACCGCCAGAGATGTCATACCACCCCGCTTTCCTCCTTCACAGACCGACGGATTTCAGCGTGAGTTCGCTTTTGACCGGGAGCGGTGCCAGCCCGCAGGCCGCCGCCGGCCCACAGGCCCCGTACCCTCTGCCCCTCCCGTGTTACCCTTTGCCGAAACACCCGTACACGACCGCCGAAGATGTCCTCCAGCATCCCGCCATGCTCCGGCCCCTTCGGCCCATCCAGCCTGAGGACGACGGCATCGTCGACGACCCCAAAGTCACCCTCGAAGGCAAAGAGCTTTGGGAGAAGTTTCACAAACTCGGTACCGAAATGGTCATCACCAAATCAGGACGGTAAGCCAGTGTTTTTTGTGAAAGTGAATTTGTGTCCTTTGATTACGTTGCTCCATGTATACCAAGGTATGTAATTTTACTATCATTTACCGGCCACAACTCCAGATGACCCCCAAGCACACAAAAACCACTCTTCGACACACAGTCATCGCCCATTTAAATTCCGACTCAACAAAACCCACATTTCATCTTCAAACGCGGGTTATCACCTCGCTGACAACTCGCCTCCGGTTACCATAGCGACCGAAACCGACGGGAACTCGCAGCGCTGCCTGCCCGCGACCCCGCGAACTTGCTTTGCCTCTCCCGGAGAAATTTATCACCGGCGCCAACTTTGCTTCTGCCCGCTAATTGCTTCCCTTCGCCTTCCGCTTCACCCTCTTTTCACCTTCCCGTAATCCATAATCCGTCAGGGTGAATCCCGTTTAATCCCAAATTTGGTTCGCCCCGTTTAAAAACTTGAAAAAACGATTAAAAAAAAAACCTTTTCATTGCTGCAACACCCATAGTACTGCACCAAAACACCTTTTTGAATCCTGAACGGACCTTTCGAATTTCAGTATGACGATTTTGATTCATCCGTAGGTGCATTATTATTCATCCATATCTGGTAATGCGCCTCTTAGCGAATTCCCGAACAAAATCAAGTTTTTTTCTTTCTAAAAGTAAAATAATCTGAAAGCAAAAATTCAGTTATAGCTCATTTCGACAGAAACCACTGTCGCACCTACCTGTGCTTTGTCCCTGCACAAATCGAGAGAGAGATGTAACGTTTTTCCCTCTACCGGTTTTCTTTCGTCAAAATGCAATATTTTGCAAAAATTTAGGTATATGATTTCCGTTTACCACCACATTACCGCACATTCCTCGATCCTAAAGAAATGGGAAACTGTCGAAATTCGGCGCCGAGTAAACCCGACGGTGCGCTGACTTGGATTCTCTAAAGAAAATTACAATTTCACCTTTCAAAAGCTTCGTAACAAACCAGATACGTATATACGTAGATACCATTTTCGAGTCTTCAAATTTGGGTTCTACGCCGATGTAGTTAGAATTGAAAATGAAATAAAATGAAAATAGCCTTTATTTCCACAAAAAAAAACTGAAAATTAATACTAAAATTGCAGAATAATACAGTCTGAAATTAATCCCCTGTAAGGGCATAGCCCGCGGTAGTGAGATGATTCGCTCTTGCAATTAATCGTACTTCAAGCTGCAATATAGGTTGAGGTAAATACGAAAAAATAAAAACAGTTTTGTAGATAAATAACATAGGAATATCGTGGAAAAATCGGTATGGCCATACCAACTCATATAAGAAATATTACAGTTATATAATATTGTTATATAGAACATAACAGAGTCTCTAGATAATTTTATTTTGAAAAAAAAAGTAATTTTTTATTATAGTAGGTATTTGATTTTTCTGGTCGTTCCAGTAATTTTTTAAAAACACTGTGAGGCAATTTATTGTAAGAACAGAGACCTTTGTAGGTGTAGGAAATTTGAGCTGATGTTGTACGAAAATACGGGACAGTTGAATATTTATTTACCTGAAACCTAGTACACACTTCATGTTGGGGGAATTTACATAGTTGCTCCTTCAAATTCTGTTTTATGTTGCTCATTTCCAATAACCTTTGAAAATCAAAGATGTTCAAATTTTCAAATTTGCCTAAAATATACCATAATTGACTAGAAAAACGCGTTGTGTAGTTTTTGGAAATAATAAAATACGGTGTTAGGTAATATCAGATCGGTAAAAAAGTTTGACAAGAAGTTCAAAGAAGAAGCTGGTACGATTTCTATGGTGGATTTCACTGGTTATACCTATGAAGGCCAGCTCTTTTTATGAAGGTCCGTTTCTGCATAGCGTTATCCACGCAGAAATAGTCATTGTTCAGTTTTATATTGTAACGTTTTGCATCATCGCTCGAAAAATTGGTTAACTACGAAAAAACAAAATTTTCGGTTCAATGGCACTTACTTTTGGATTAGATTGGTTTTCAGGTATAAAGTGTCAAATATTGCTCGTGAATTTCGTCTGTTTAGATAGTTTTTGTTGTGCAATTGTTATGAAGTGAAAGTTGTAAGTTTTAAATTCATACCTACATCGTTTTTGTGTATCGGTGGGTTTTTTTGAAGATCGGGATGTCCCGTTTTTATGTGTAGTTGGTGGGTTCCTCGTTGATTATATTCGTTATATCTAACAAGCGGTGTTCAGTCTTTGCGGATCCTCGGGTCGATTGCCTGCCGTGAAAAGTCCCGTTTTAGGTTATGAAAATTGAAAATGTTATTTTGAAAATTGTGGCCCCGCGTTACTGTGAGGGAATCGAGTTGCGTCGGGGAAATGGACTTGACGGGTCGACGCGGGGAATGCGTGGCCGCGGCGAGGCGGTTGGAACGGCGGCCTTTTGGCGGAGCGCGTCGGCTTCGCGAATACCCGTTTTGTAATTCTCCGAAACCGAGTTATCTGCCTACTACTGGACACTTCCACATTTAAACTCTACGGTGACCGAGTTATCTGCCTATAAACTCTACGGCGACCGAGTTATTCTCAAGGGAAAACTTAGTACTCGTGTCAGTAGGAGGAAACGCACGCTCGTCAGCACATTTCGGCCCACACACACTTGCAGACAACTCAACGATTACACACCTTTAAATTATATTTCCCTCCATTTGATTGAAAATGATGGTAGGATATCAAACAGTTTCATTGCCCCGGTACAGTAATAAGAGGCCTCACGAGATCATAGCCATCCCACTTACCTGGACAAAATCAACCATCATTACAACTCCTTACACAAAACTGACTATAAGTATTACTGGGTGTTGATGGATTTGTTTTTTACAACTCCATACAACTTTACAACAATGTAGAACTGAAGCAGTTATACTCACTCCATTCCATCATGGATGAATTGAAAAAAAAAATGTTAAAAAAAATAAATCACAGGAAAATAACATCTTTAATACACATGCGAGTACAATTAATAATAAACAATAAGCTTGTAATCGGGGTTGACAAGGAGACCCGAGCTACACTCAAGTACATTTACGATCACTTATGAAGGTATTTAGTGTATGACTGTTATTGTATGTCCTAGATACAAACCCCTTTATGTCTAGTTTTCTAACAATTATTAAGGATAGAAACAACATAATATTTACCATTATTTGCAATATTTCATAATATCAAAACGGATTTCTAGGTGGTCAAAAATGTAAAATAGGTGTTTCACACTCCTCATTCTAGTTTCTACCCCGAAACTATAGGATTGCCAATTGATTTAAAATGTTTAAAAGGTTATAGTAACAGATTATTTTAAAAGTTTTAATGCCATTTAGGCGTTATTAAAAACAAAAACAAAAAATAACTATAACGGCGCAGCGGCGAGAAATGGATAGCTGATTATAAGTTCATTGTACCCATCCGTGAATTAGCACAAAATTATGCGAAAAAATCACAGTATTAATTATTAAGGTTTTGACCGTTTGACTGGAGTTGTAAAATGCTCTCAGTATCACTGTAACAATTCTGCTGACATTGAACGTCGTTTTACATGGAATATGGTGTCTCGCAGCCTCGTCGCATACATATACAATATCATCAATCATTGCACCTACTCAAGTTTTGTATACCATGTGAGAATTGAACATATGAACTGGCATAATATCAACCATCCAAAGTTTCAGTGACATCAGAAGAACTAGGAAATTAACTGTAATAATTTTTCTCTGCTTTAATGTGAGATAGAAACTTAAAATTGGCCACGTGACATCCTCACTCAACATCAGAATGTGATTGCAATCAGTGATCTTGTAAACTAAGTAACCTTACAATAACTAATACTTGATCACTCCAAGTTCAGTACATCTATCATTCCTAAAATCTGCGGTTGATGTTAAAAGAAGATGACAGTGTAGATGAATGAAGTTTGCCTTCAGTGATAGGTAGAGTAACATTAATACTAGTAATAAATTCCATTGCCATATTTCTAATAATACGCTCAGGTGACCATAGCAATACTACCGACGCATACCGAGATGGACTCAACAGTGATCATACTTCCTTACTGTGTAACAAACTATTAGTTCAACAAGGAAAACAGGAACCAGATGCTGATTGAAAGTTTGTACAGTTTCACAGAAATCTTTGCTTCACATCAGGAAGTGCCTACTTGAACAGCTGGCGAATTTTACAACTTTTGTGATAATACACGATGGCGCATGTAGTTCAATTCATAAATAATTAGGATGTTTTGTTACAAAAATAACACAAGATTGATATTGAAAGTATTGCTGAAAGTTATTATCGCCCTAAATACTAATTATAAAAACAGTAATATTTATAATTAGTTTTATTGCCATGGTGAAATAATTGGAAAATAAGATGAGCGCAATACCGCCAAAGCGTACCCAGAACAAATTGAAAATCATTACAATTTTTGTTTTGTTTTAGGGAGATCGAAATTCATTTACATTTTTATGCATTGGTGTACCCTTGACTGTACTGCTGGTGATTTTTTAATTGGTTTTGCCCGTTAATTAAATAAATGAATATATAAATAATCATTAAACCGTCTTATGGTTTTTTATAACAAGTACAGAAAAAGGAAAATCGACTTCATGTCCATTATTTACAAATTCAATGACATCTATCAATATCGGATATACTGGCTCAGTTAATTAGTCGGACACAATTAATAAGCACTTGATAATGACTAGGTACCTGCCAGTTCAGTATAATTTATAAATTACCTAATTCACGAATCAGCAACATATGTGACGAGAAGAGCTCAATGTGGATGTTGCTAGCCGTGAATTTATAATATATCTCTAAATATAAACGATAGTGGTGGTGAGAGATGTAATAAACAACTTTATTGCTGTGGCTCGTAATATAATGAATGTAAGTAAACATAGACTGTTTGAAAAATAACAACATCACTGTTACAAATCGCAATAATTTAGGCGATAAAACGCGCTAACGTATTGAACCAATGTGAGCTTGCCAGTTGTTGAAGCGGTCAGCTATTTTCGCCTTCACGAAATTTCCACTTCATCCAGCTTGTGGTTCATAGTTGCTGTTCTCAAAAATCCACCTTGTTCTTGTAGAGTTATCGATACTTTGTCAGGATCCGAGTTTTTGAGCTTGAAGAGCGCTGTAATATTTCCAATTCTCATCAGTGGCAATCCATATTCCATACATAGTGTTCATGTATTATTGCTTCGTATTCATGTTGATTTCATGCTTACAAATAGTCTTTTTCACTTTTTACTGATACGCAAACTTCAAACAGTTAGTTAACGGTCGTAATTTCTGATATCCTAAACCATCTTGTTCTAGTAATTTTATCTAGTCAGTTCCCATTCCGCAAATTGTATGCATGCACGCTTACCTTCATTAAACAACTTCAAAGTGAATGGTTTCTGTACGGTTTCTCCAATTTTTATTATTTAAAAGTAATAAATGATAATATTATAATAATGATGATTATTGAACTTGAAAACGAATATTGGAGTGAATCAGCGGCAAAAAAAAACACAATAATTTGATGTATATATTTGCTTTCAATATTGAAGTCCCTATCAGTTGAATGTCCCTGAAGATATCAATTAGGTAGTTACATTCGTGTCTACTAAAGGCGTAACGGTCGAAACCGATCGTTGAATGCTTATTACCTAGTTACTGTAAACACGGGATACTCGTATAATGATTGATTGTCAATGAGCTATATCATGTGACTGACCCTCGATATGCGAGGAAGCGTTTCAGTTGTTAAGAAGGGGTAGCCTCAATGGTAGTCCGCAGCTTACTATCATTGAATATTCTCTGAAAAGTTCTCGGTACCCAATAAATGATTTATTTTGTGTGTAAATAATGAGCAGTTAGTGATACGGATTCGTGTTCAGTAGGCTGTAGTTTGTATCGCGTCAATTTAGTGTGGACATGTTCACGAATTATCGAACATTGTGTTAAAACGCTGGATTTATTTGGTTTATTGAGAGCTGGCAACTGAATAGAGCAATTTATTGGAATCAATGGGAGTTGTCTATCATTCATCATTCAGTTGATGTAGTTGAATTGTACTGAACGGTGAGGGGTTGACATGAACGGTGAGTACACAATCTGGAACCGTGTTTCATGTTAATTCTGTAACTGTGCGTCATACTGTGAATTGACGGCCATTACGGTACTATCTGGACACACTTAATGTACAAATTTCAGTTAGGTACATATTTTCGACGTGTTTGCGCATGTGCAGAGTAAATGTACAGTTTGTGATGAAAATAATGCGTCAGCCTGCCAACTTCCTAATTTTTAAGCATTTTCGGCTCATTTGTTGGGATTCCACGGAAAGTACGTAGGTACATGTCCATACAAGAACGACATAAAACCTTATCGTCAGATTCATGTTCAGAATGGCCAAAATGAGGAAAGATGTGCTTTATTGATCAAAACCTCGACGTTTTTCTAAAAACTGGTAAATGTAACTTGTAATACTTCGACTGCTTCTGATGGGCCGAGCGTAGAATACGCACTGGAGAGCTTTCACGTGTTTCACGCTTCAAGAATGGGTTATGTGCACGTATTTATTTATTTTTTAGATGAAAGTAGATACTATCCTGTGTATTTTGACACCAACCACACTGTCCCACGATAACGTACCTAGTTATTTTTCTATGATGAAGTTTCAACCAGTTCTGACGTCATTGAACCCCTCCCGCCTGGGCGGGACCCCCCTGCCAACTGTGACGTCAGAATTGGTTGAAACTGAGAAAAATCACAGAAAAAGAACTAGTGCGGTTGGTGTCAAAAGTTCTCAGAATGGAATCTACTTTGATTATAAAATAATATAAAACGTTTTGTGACCCATGCACTACCCCATTCTGATTTGTTTTTCTTTTAGCGAATTTTCGGAGGAAATGACGATATTGCGTCCGCTAATGGGCCCAAAAATTTCAGATCATGAATTTTTGAATCGGCAAATACCTTTGAGAGCATCCTGAATTAGTCCCTAAATTTTAACAAAAAACTATATAAATATATATACCTACATGTGTGTGTGTGTGCGTACTGTCATTGGGTACTTGATAAAAATGTCAAATTTCGCCAAAACGTTTGTACTGCCAAACGTAACGATGAGCTCGGAGATGAGCAATTTTCAGAAATTTGGGGGTCATATTTGAGTTTTTAGGGGGCCAGTAATTGGTAAAAACACTGCAAAGGCCTTGTCACATGGGTTTATTATTCTATTGGACATACCTACAGAAATTTTAGCTGTTTATTTATTGTATCTTTCATGTAAAATAATTGAAATAGCTAATTCTGGTGGTTTCCACCAATTTTGGCCCCAAAACTTAGATTAGGTACGCTCCTCTTTTTTTTTCAAATTATCTTTGATCATTGATAGTACCATTTAATCGTCTTGATCCACGTGTTGACACTTTTTCTAGTGCTTTATACAAATTGATGGTGATTTCAGACGATTTCCCAGGTTTTTGACTCATAAAAAATCAATTTTGGGGGCTGAACATCTGGTACAACCTCAATTTCCCACTCCTGGGTCAAAATCGACTTCATATTCGGTCTTCTCGTCCCCAAGAACATGGAAAACAATACCTCAAAAGCCCATTTTACTAACATGTTACTAAAACACAAAAACGCTGCAAAGTCCTTGTCACATGGGTTTATTAATCTACTGGACATACCTACAGAAATGTTGGCTGTTCATTTATTGTTTCTTCCTTGCGTAATAATTGAAATAGCTATTTCTGATGGTTTCCATTAACTTTGGCCCCTAAAACACAAATTAGGTACGCTCCATTTTTTTTTTAAATAACTGTCTTTGATCATTGGTAGTGCCATTTAATCGTCTTGATCCACGTGTTGACACTTTTTCCAGTGTTATTATAGAAACTGATGGTGATTTCAGACGATTTCGGAGGTTTTTCACACATACAAAATCGGTTTTGGGAGCTGAACATTTGGTAAAACTCAATTTTCTACTCTTCGATCAAAATCGACTTCATATTCGGTCTTCTGGTCGCCAAAAACATGTAAAACGATATCTCAGAAGCACATGTTACTAACATGTTGCTAAAACGCAAAAAGTACCTATTTTTACACACATTTTCACTCATAACACCCCTGGGTAGATTCCGATCGGGCTGCAAAGTTTCGGGACACAACTAGGGCTCAAATGGAGCATGTGTGCGAAATAACGAATTTTTTAGACCGAAAATGAAGCCGGTACACGTGGTACGGCGTACGGCGGACGGCGGGCGGACATTGCATTCTTGGAATCTAAGCACCTTGAAACGGAAAAGAAAACATTTTGAGGGGGATCTAGAAACATTTTTTGATGAGCGAATACATAGGTGTATTATTCACAGAATAATAAACTAAAACGGCTAAAATAGCGAAAAGTTAATATAAAATAATTGGAAGTCGTATGGAAGAGTGAGTAAAGAGAGAAAAATACCATTTCATTTGTTTTTCATACAGAATAGGGGTCAAATTTGGATTTTTGAGGGTCAACAATTGGTATTAAGGGCTAAAATCATTCATAGCTCACCTGAAATTGTGTGGGGTGGTGATTCACGGCACGGGACTATTTCGATGGAAAACATATTTTTCTTATAAATTGAATCGGTCAAATTTGACTTTATAAGGATCGAAAATCGGTAAAATAGCTAAAACCAGGAGAAAAAAATCTTCTAATTTCACGAAAACTGGTCTGGTTGTTGGTGTACATAATCTTTTTACACAATATCACGAATATTTCTTTAAAAATCCGCTTTTATAGCCATCCTGCTTGACTTGACCTTTTTTTTAGAGGCCTCTAACGTATAAATTATTGTCGACCTAATAATAGGTTGTGTCTTTACTGTATTGATCTGTATAAATACTGCGAGTATATTGTAAGTGATTGAAAGGGCCTTATTTCGAATACCGCCCTACCCGCAGCTGTGGTTCACACGATTTCACGCATAAAAACGTGATCCTCATTTCCGAACGTGAACCAACCTGTGCTGGCGTTTACAGTAGTAAATCAGCTGTGAAACTGCATGAACAAACTCAGCGAGACGAGTTTCTAGTCGTTTCATCTTCCGCCGATTCATTTTTCTCCCCCTTATAAGAAAGCGGTCATTTTATTACTCGCGCGAACGCCTTTTGTCGCAGGAGGCCTTCCGTGAGAGTAATAAAGTCATAACTTTGGTTGAAGTTGGGAGTCGCTGCTTTTCAATACTTCGAAATTCGAGTCCAATCAGGACCATTCATAAGAGATTTGTTATCAAGTTGCAAATCATCAGCCTCACGAATCAGTTTTACGACGCGCCTGCGATGAAGTTGTCATCAGACGGGCCGTTGTCGAGTTCCCACTTATAATTTCCTGCCGGTCGAATATCTAAATTTTACGAATAACTCCTTCATCGCGGCCGTCGAATTACCGACTGTGTTTGCAGTAGGAGCATCATCCTATATTTTTTTGAAAATCGTCAAAGCGAGGAGGCCTACTCCAACATATTCATGTCAACATCGCGTGTAATAATTATTATATAAATGCCACACACATGATTGTGGTAGTTACCTTCTTTTGTTATGTCGTATTTTTCTGAGTGTCGTCACTCTGATAGGTACGTAGTGAAGACAGCACTTCCGGAAGGAAATTACGTATTAACGAAAATGTTTTCAAACATCCTTTTTAAATAATAATTACTAAAAAACGCTGCAAAGTCCTAGTCACATGGGTTTATTATTCTATTATTTTATTGGTCTACAGAAATGCTGGCTGTTTATTTATTGTTTCTTTCATGTAAAATAATTGAAATAGCTTCTGGTGGTTTCCACAAATTTTGGCCCCCAAAACTTGAATTAGGTACTAAGCTCCTTTTTTTTCAAATTACCTTTGATCATTGATTGTACCATTTAATCGTCTTGATCCACGTGTTGACACTTTTTCTAGTATTATTATACAAATTGATGGTGATTTCAGACGATATCGCAGGTTTTGGACTCATAAAAAATCAATTTTGGGTGCTGAACATCTGGTACAACCTCAATTTTCCACTCCTTGGTCAAAATCGACTTCACATTCGGTCTTCTCGTCCCCAAAAACATGGAAAACGATACCTCAAAAGCTCATTTTACTACTATGTTACTAAAACGCAAGAAGTACTTATTTTTATAAACATTTTCACTCATAACTCCCCTGGATACATTCCGGTCGGGCTGAAAAGTTTCGGTACACAACTAGGGCCCAAATGGAGCATGTATGCGAAAGAACGATTTTTTGAGACCGAAAATGAAGCCTGTACACGTGATACGGCGTACGGTGGACGGCGTACGGCGGACGGCGTACGGTGGACGGCGTACGGCGGACGGACATTGCATTTTTGGAATCTACGCACCTTGAAACGGAAAAGAAACGGAAAATGTTGAGGGGGTATTATAAAAATTTTTTGCTGAGCGAATACATAGGTGTATTATTCACAGAACAATAAACTAAAATAAATAAATAACCGATTTACGCAAAACAGGTACTTCAGACTAGTGATAGTATAATTACGCTTTAAGTCACCATCTTATACCACCGTTATCATTACTATTATTAGTATTCTATTATCATTATTATAATGAATACTGATGCGAACTAGACAAATATTAGCCATTTTTGACCGTCAAAAACGGAAAGAGCCACTTTATTCCTACCAAAATTACTGAAAATACCCTAGAAATATTAAGTCACTAGACCCAAAAACCCAATATCTTTAAACTTAGTTGCTCAGGAATATTTCAGACTGTTCTAATTCATTTCGTCGTAAGTGACCACCCAATACCTATTTGTAAATTCTCTATTTTATTTTTTCCTGTTTTTAGTTAGCCAATATGCAATAAACAATTTCTAGCCATTGTTGACCCACAACTCAAATTTGAGCCACTTTGTGCATTCTTAAATTTCGATAATTCGCTGAAAATCTATTTCAACCCTATACAGGATTGTGACCTGAATTTCAGCCTGTTCCAATTACAGAAACTGTTCCACAATCGACTACAATAACATTCAGAGATACAGTGACCATAACTTCATCAAAATGTACCTATCGTTTCCCTGCCATTGTGCCATTACAATGTTTTGAACATTCCACGAATAGGTAGAACCTTTCCGTATTTTACAGTCATGAATACTAACTCCTCTGTTTACTGCTCTAATCATGAAGAGTGTTAATATTTCGGAATAATCAGGGTTTGCAATTTCCGTACTTGTTGGCCATAGAACCATATTTTCAGCATTCAGCAAATGGAACCTTTTCCAATTTGCGATCATGATTACCATCACTGCAATGTTTACTGCTTTGATCTGGTTCTAACTGTGAATAGATGATGAATGGCATCATCTCATGATATTTTTGGAGAATTAGGTTTGTAATACCGATATTGGTTGACTGCGAAGTGTCACCACAGTTTGAACATTTCACGAATAGAGCCCTCTTAATAATTTATTGTGATCATGATTCCCAGTACTGCTCACTGATCTAATCATGGTTACCGTCTAATGTTCACTGCTCTAATCTGAGTAATGGTGGATATTCGAGAAGAATTTGTGTGTGTAGGTATCGGCTGCCAATCCGAGTGGCGCATCGGAAGGTCAAATCAGTTGACGCCCTTTCAGCGACATTAGCGCTGCTAGCGGCCTCACTGGGGACCGCTGCAGATCGGTAAATCTTCCTTCTCGAGATAGATTGGAATCCGTGCGAATGATGGGCGGTATCGGAGGTCTCCTCAGCAATAATGCACCTGGTCACTGATGCAAGCACAGCTGATGGACAATAGGCCAGGTGGTCGGGTC
>CATPAC010000238.1:0-33193 GCA_954871275.1 Leptopterna dolabrata | reverse complement strand
GGCCCTAGTTGTCTCCCGAAACTTTTCAGCCCGATCGGAATATACCCAGGGGTGTTATGAGTGAAAATGTGTATAAAAATAGGTACTTTTTGTGTTTTAGTAACATATCAGTAATATGAGCTTTTGAGATACCGTTTTCCATGTTTTTGGGGACGAGAAGACCGAATATGAAGTCGATTTTGACCAAAGGGTGGAAAATTGAGTTCTACCAATGTTCAGCTCCCAAAATTGATTTTTTATGAGTGAAAAACCTGGTAAATCGTCTGAAACCACCATAAATTTGTATAATAACACTGGAAAAAGGGTCAACACGTGGATCAAGACGATTAAATGGCACTACCAGTGGTCAAAGATAGTTTAAAAAAAAAGCGTATCTGATTTGTGTTTTAGGGGCCAAAATAGCTATTTCGATTATTACGCACGAAAGAAACAATAAATGAACAGCCAACATTTCTGCAGGTATGTCCAATAGACCATGTGACAAGGACTTTGCAGCGTTTTTTCTTTTCATACTTGATTCCATAATAATTATTCTTCATCATTATTGAAAATAAAAAAACCAAAGCAACCCAAACATGTCCCCAATAATTCTTGGCACGGATTACGTGGTTGTCGTCTAATAAACGCCCCCTTGATGCAGTGCCCTGTAGACCCTGAAATACCCTCACCACCTCTGTGACATTATTACCATAACAACTCGTAGGATAGGTAGGTACTCACCCCTATATTGCGTTCAACAAACTAGCTGGACGACTTGTGAGCATATCGACCATTTACCTGATTTTATTAGATGCCATAACTCTTAGGTATGAAACTAGTTTGCACCTTATGGAAACATGAGCTCTGTAACGTTCTGGTTAGGAGCAGTCGAATATATATACGTAATCAAGTCAAATATTCAATTCTCTGAACATTCTAGACGCATACCGACGTTAATTACTTCCAGTTTGTTTTGCCACAGGATCAATATTGGAGTATGATTGTACCTATACGAAACATTCCATTATACCTACTTTTGTTCAACTGTAAACAGGATGAATTGAAAGAGCGTTTCGGGGCACAGTATTTCTAAATCGTATCTCGTAAATATACATTATTCTGCGCAGTGTTGAAAATGGGAAAGTTCTCTCAGAGCCCCCACCGCTTCACATCCTGTTTATTTAGGACCTCAAGGAAAATCCGGGGAACTGGGTGTGAGGAAGTTCTGTGGATAGATAGGGGAGGGGAGCGTCGAAGCGGAAAATACACGAAACCTTGGTTGGATTTGAATTATTTATTTCTTCCCGTGACCAGCTGTTGTTTTTTGAAAGGAACCATCCGACATTGGTATACTTTGAAAACGTCACGGTCAGTGGTCAGCACAAAAATTAGAAACGGGGGGGGGGGAGGGGGGTGTTGGAATCTGATACCCCATATCCTCACGGGGACAAGCAGAATCTGTGAGAACAGGGGATATCAGTTGGCTTTTGTTTCATGGTCCTGATCATGAGCAACGTGAATAACAGCTATATAACCTACATGCTACCACGGAAAGTGGGTAGATAGGTGTACCTATTATTATGCTTATCGTTTCTAATTACCGGGCATTACCGGGATTGTAAGTACTATCTATAGTGGCAGTATACCTACAACAATGGTCAGTGAAATCATAATTACAATATTTGCAAATTACAATTAAGGCAGGCAGGTACCTTCTGAATCAAGAAATGTCACCTCGGTATTATTCCCCAACGCCTTTCCCAGCTATTATAACCCAGTTTTCCTTGAATCAATAGATATCAAGACGTATAGACAATGTGTATAAATGAATTCACCGATGAGTGAATTACTTGCGTGTTGGGATGTTGTACTGACATACCTTCAAGGCATCACCAGTCAGTATTCCGCTCATTGGGAATCTTCCTAGTTCAGAAAGAGGTACTTCATCAGCGAAGAATACTGCGTAGCGTTGGGAAAAAGGCGTAGAAAATCAGACTTCAGTATAGGTACCTAACATCAATTTCGCGGAAAATTGGAAACGACTTTGATGGACAATTCTGTTGAAAAAAAAAAAAAAAGATTAATAAAACAAAATATCATACAAGAAATTGTTCATTTTGGTATATTATTCTGTGAATAATACACCTATGTACTCGGTCAGCAAAAAATTTTTATAACACCCCCTCAAAATTTTTGGTTTATTATTTTCAATAATGAACCATTGGAATCGAGCACGAAAAAAAAATCTAAACCCCCTCAAAATTTGATGGTTTACGTTTCAAGGTATGTAGAATCCGAAAATGCAATAAAAATATTTCTGTCTGTCCACCGTACGCCGTACTGGCCACTTTTCTCAGTTACCATGAAACAAAATTGATGAAATTCGGGTAATAGGTTCCGTTCGGGGTCTAGTTGGACCTCGAAGCTCGACGTTACTGTCAGTCATCTCTTCAAAATAGGGGTTGAAATTTTCAGAACGCCGTAGCTCGAAAACTTTCGATAGAAGGGTAGGGTCTTTTTACGTTATTAAATTTGTCTTGAGCTAAACAATTTTTTGAGGCCACCCGGAGCATTGTAGGTACGTCCAGCCGTTCGTGTGCACCAAAAAGCTTCGTCAACATGATCGTGAATCAAACTGTATAAATCCGGTCCGGATTTCATCACTAGGGAGCACCTGATTATATTCAAGGACGGCTGTATGAAGTCGAGTTAGTTGTTCTGCGATATTATTTCATTCGATAAGTGATGGGCTATTGGATTTTGTTGGTAGGTACTTCTGAAACATGAACAAACCTTGAAGTATTATTGATGGGTAAATTATTACACAATGGGAAATTATTACACAACGGCAAATTATTACACAACGGTAAATTATTACATAACGATAAATTATTACATAACGGTAAATTATTACACAACGATTCATCTACCAAGAAGAGCTGGATTTTGTTGATCAGTACTTTTGCAACTTGAACAACCGTTGAAGTATTATTGATGGACACAACGGTTCATTATACTTGACCACGAAGGTAGGTATTGACCACAGAAAACAGTGATCTACGCAGAGAGGGCATCTATTTCACTCCACATCAACAATTTTCCTTCAGAACTTCATTATTTGCGTTTCTTTTTGCCGTTTTAGTTACTGTTTGTCATCGACAGAATCATTTTAGCAACATTTAACTCGTGATTTATGTGGGTACCTAGTAACGAGTACGGTGTTAGGTACTAACCTACAGAGGCTCTGCTATCTACCTAATATGTATAGAATAGTACATATTATATTATATAGACGGGTTGTCTATGCAGAGAGCTGTGATCTGTAACAGAAGCGTATTCTGTACAAAATAATAAACCGTTGTGCAGGGATTTGCAGGGTTTTCTTTTCCGTTTCAAGGTGCGTAGATTCCAAAAATGCAATGTCCGTCCGCCGTCCGCCGTATCATGTGTACCGCCTTCATTTTCGGTCTAAAAAAGTCGTTCTTTCGCACACATGCTCCATTTGGGCCCTAGTTTTTTGCAGCCCGATCGGAATATTTCCAGGGGTGTTATGAGTGAAAATGTGGATAAACATAGGTACTTTTTGTGATTTGGTAAATGAGCTTTTGAGGTATCTTTTTCAATGTTTTTGGGGACGAGAAGCCCGAATATGAAGTCGATTTTGACCAAAGGGTGGAAAACTGAGGTTCTACCAAAGGTTCAGCTGCCAAAATTGATTTTTATGAGGCAATAACCTGGAAAATCGTCTGAAATCACCATCAATTTGTATAATAACACTAGAAAAAGTGTCAACACGTGGATCAAGACGATTAAATGGCCCTACCAATAATCAAAGATAATTTGGAAAAAAAAGGAGCATGCCTACCTTATTTGTGTTTTGGGGGCAAAAATTGGTGGAAACCACCAGAAATAGCTATTTCAATTATTTCACATGAATGAAACGATGAATGAACAGCCAACGTGTCTGTAGGTATACGTCCAACATAATAATAAACCCATGTGACAAGGACTTTGCAGCGTTTTTCTGTTGAGTAAAAAGTAAAGAAAAAAATTTCTACTGCACACCCAAATATTTTCGGCTTTTTCTCATTTACATAATTCCTAAACATGAATATTACTTCAAAATTTATAGAACAACTTAGGTTGGACGGGCGCACACAGACCGTATATGTTGTTTATAAATATATTGTGAAGGTTTCATAAATATGTAAGGTCAACATCGGCTTTCTCGTTAAATGCCCACTGTAATACCCCTTTTTAGCGAATTTTCTGGAAAAATGGAGCTTTGCAATGGGTCCAAAATTTTCCGAACATGAATTTTTGAAAATTAATTATAGGCAAATACGTTTCAGAGCATCTTGAATTCATCCCTAGATTGAAACAAAAACGCTGCAAATGATTACACAAAGGTTTATTATTTACCTGTATAGATCTGTATAGATTCTGCGTAGATCACTGTTTTCTGTGGTCAATACCCACGAGCTCCCCCCAGGAAAGCCCTAAATCGAGTACTGGAGCCGGCCTCGAACTTGTTTCTTACAAAGGCAAATAATAAACTGTTGTGCAATAATATACCTTTGAGTACCTAATAATTTACCACTGTGTAATAATTTACCCATGAATAATACTTCAACGTTTGTTCAAGTTTAAATACCTATCAACAAGCTCCAAAAGAGCCATCATTTTGGTTTATTATTTTCAATAATGAACCTTTGGAATTGAGCATGGAAAAAAAATTCTTACCCCCCTCAAAATTTGATGGTTTACGTTTCAAGGTATGTATAATCCAAAACTGCCGTAAAAATATTTCTGTCTGTCCGCCGTACGGGCCACTTTTCTTAGTTACCATGAAAGAAAATTGATGAAATTCGGGTTATAGGTTCCGTTCGGGGTCTAGTTGGTCCTCGAAGCTCGACGTTACTGTCAGTCATCTCTAAGGGGTTCAAAATAGGGGTTGAAATTTTCAAAACGCATATACCTTTTTTTTACGTGAATATTTTTACGGTTTTAAATAGTTCTTGAACTTACGAGTTTTTTAAGACCACCCGGGGCATCGTACGTCCAGCCGTTCGTTCACAGTAAGGCCCCGAAGTTTGCACCGACAGGCATTTTCGACTCCAGTGTGAATGAAATTGTATACATTCAAACCAAATCTCGTTACCAGGGACGCGCCGACGATAAGAAATTTGCCGGAGATAAAATCATTGCTAGGGGCCACCTGATTATATTGGCGGAGTATGAAGTCGAGTTGGTTGTTCTGTGATATTATTTCATTTGAAAAATGATAGCTCTTGGAGTTTGTTGATAGGTAGTGAAACTTGAACAAACGTTGGGTAAATTATTACTGCACGATGGTAAATCATTACTCAACGGTAAATTATTACACAACGGTTCATTATACCATCTACGTAGAAGGGGCTGGAGTTTGTTGGTAGGTACTTTTGCAACTTTTTTCACTCCTCATCAACAAATTCTTTTCAGAACTTCATTATGTGTGTTTCTTTTTCTTAGGTACTGTTTGTCATCGGCAGAATTATTTTAGCAACATTTAACTCGTGATTTAGGTAGGCACCTAGTAACGAGTACGGGGTTATAGGTACTAACCTACGGAGGGTCTGCGATCTACATAATATGTATAGAATAGTATATATTATATTATATAGACGGGTTATCTATACAGAGAGCTGTGATCTGTAACAGAAGGGTATTCTGTACAAAATAATAAACCGTTGTGCAGGGATTTGCAGCGTTTTCAAATGAAATACACTGCCAAGGTGATGGCACAGGAGCTTCCTCGTCACAATCAGAGTGACCCATTATAAAATAGAACAGACTCGGAAGCAAAATAACATAACATTACATTACATTACATTACATAACATTACATAACGTTAAATATACATATTACATAACATTACATTACATTACATAACATTACATAACATTACATGAAATATACATATTATACATAACATGACTTACATAATACATTACGTCCATTATACATAACTAGCCTGACCGCTCGCTTCGCTCGCTATCCGAGATTCGCTGTACGCAGTATCGTGGAACCAACAAACGACGGAAAAATCCCATAGCCTACCGGGTATTTGTGCCCAATTTTATCAAAATCCGTCAAGCCATTCAGGAGTTGACCATGGTCGACCATATTTCCGCTATGGTCAGGGAATAAAATATGCGCCTACGTTCAACTTGGGAGGCTACCGGATATTGGTGCCAAATTTGGTCGATATCCGTTGAGCAATTCGGGATTCGACCATGGAGGGGCCCATGGATGCGCTAAGGTCGACCGCGGGGGTAGTCGGAAGGGTCGATCGTAGATAGAATTTCACGTAGATTACGAATACGCGATAAAAAATAGGGGTTACCATTTCAATTAACGAAGTTGACCATGGTCGACCATAGTTCCGCTATGGTCAGGGAAATAAAAATGCGACGTTGCCCAACTTGGGAGCCTACTGGATATTCGTGCCAAATTTGGTCGATATCCGTCAAGCCATTCAGGAGTTGACCATGGTCGACCATAGTTCCGCTATGGTCAGGGAATTAAAAAGGCGAAGTTGCACAACTTGGGAGCCTACTGGATATTCGTGCCAAATTTGGTCGATATCCGTCAAGCCATTCAGGAGTTGACCATGGTCGACCATAGTTCCGCTATGGTCAGGGAATTAAAAATGCGACGTTGCACAACTTGGGAGCCTACCGGATATTCGTGGCAAATTTGGTCGATATCCGTCGAGCCGTTTGGCCGTGCATAGAAGGACAGACAGACAGACAGAGATTCGTTTTTATAATATAGTAGAGACTAGCCTGACCGCTCGCTTCGCTCGCTATCCGAGATTCGCTGTGCGCAGTATCGTGGAACCAACAAACGACGGAAAAATCCCATAGCCTACCGGGTATTTGTGCCCAATTTTATCAAAATCCGTCAAGCCATTCAGGAGTTGACCATGGTCGACCATATTTCCGCTATGGTCAGGGAATTAAAAATGCGCCTACGTTCAACTTGGGAGGCTACCGGATATTGGTGCCAAATTTGGTCGATATCCGTTGAGCAATTCGGGATTCGACCATGGAGGGGCCCATGGATGCGCTAAGGTCGACCGCGGGGGTAGTCCAAAGGGTCGATCGTAGATAGAATTTCACGTAGATTACGAATACGCGATAAAAAATAGGGGTTACCATTTCAATTAACGAAGTTGACCATGGTCGACCATAGTTCCGTATGGTCAGGGAATTAAAAATGCGACGTTGCACAACTTGGGAGCCTACTGGATATTCGTGCCAAATTTGGTCGATATCCGTTGAGCAATTCGGGATTCGACCATGGAGGGGCCCATGGATGCGCTATGGTCGACCGCGGGGGTAGTCCGAAGGGTCGATCGTAGATAGAATTTCACGTAGATTACGAATACGCGATAAAAAATAGGGGTTACCATTCCAATTAACGAAGTTGACCATGGTCGACCATAGTTCCGCTATGGTCAGGGAATTAAAAATGCGTCGTTGCACAACTTGGGAGCCTACTGGATATTCGTGCCAAATTTGGTCGATATCCGTCAAGCCATTCAGGAGTTGACCATGGTCGACCATAGTTCCGCTATGGTGAGGGAATTGAAAATGCGACATTGCACAACTTTGGAGCCTACTGGATATTCGTGCCAAATTTGGTCGATATCCGTCGAGCCGTTTGGCCGTGCATAGAAGGACAGACAGACAGACAGAGATTCGTTTTTATAATATACTAGCCTGACCGCTCGCTTCGCTCGCTATCCGAGATTCGCTGTACGCAGTATCGTGGAACCAACAAACGACGGAAAAATCCCATACCCTACCGGGTATTTGTGCCCAATTTTATCAAAATCCGTCAAGCCATTCAGGAGTTGACCATGGTCGACCATATTTCCGCTATGGTCAGGGAATTAAAAATGCGCCTACGTTCAACTTGGGAGGCTACCGGATATTGGTGCCAAATTTGGTCGATATCCGTTGAGCAATTCGGGATTCGACCATGGAGGGGCCCATGGATGCGCTAAGGTCGACCGCGGGGGTAGTCCGAAGGGTCGATCGTAGATAGAATTTCACGTAGATTACGAATACGCGATAAAAAATAGGGGTTACCCTTTCAATTAACGAAGTTGACCATGGTCGACCATAGTTCCGCTATGGTCAGGGAATTAAAAATGCGACGTTGCACAACTTGGGAGCCTACTGGATATTCGTGCCAAATTTGGTCGATATCCGTTGAGCAATTCGGGATTCGACCATGGAGGGGCCCATGGATGCGCTATGGTCGACCGCGGGGGTAGTCCGAAGGGTCGATCGTAGATAGAATTTCACGTAGATTACGAATACGCGATAGAAAATAGGGGTTACCATTTCAATTAACGAAGTTGACCATGGTCGACCATAGTTCCGCTATGGTCAGGGAATTAAAAATGCGACGTTGCACAACTTGGGAGCCTACCGGATATTCGTGCCAAATTTGGTCGATATCCGTCGAGCCGTTTGGCCGTGCATAGAAAGACACACACAGACTCACTTACAGAGATCCGTTTTTATAATATAGTAGGGATAGAGATTGCGAAAGTTATGCGTGTTTGAAGAATTTAACGTTAGTGCATGCGCAGGGCGAACCGCTGGCTCTATCATGTTGAAATTTATATGGGACCTCAATGGCCCCTACCCGCTTAATCCCTGAGAATGACATTGAAATTGGGTGAAATCTTTAGTTACTACGGCTGTAACAAGGAAATTGAATCTATTTCACGCCAGCGCATGCGCAGAGCGCACCGAGGGTCCGATCATGCTGAAATTCATACTAGAACTCACTAGGCCTTGTCCAAACAACCCTTGAAAATTTGAGCGAAATTGAATCAAAATTGTGAAAGTTATGCGTGTTTGTTGAATTTAACGTTAGCGCATGCGCAGGGCGTACCGCTGGATCAATCATGTTGAAATTTGTATGGGACCTCAAGGGGCCTTATCCGCACCATCCGTCAAAATTTGAGCTGAATCAATTCAAAATCGTGGAAGTTATGGCTGTAACAAGGAAATGCGGACAGACTCACAGACTCAGAGACCGACAGACACGGAACCAAATTTGTTCAGTAGGCTTTGAAACGCAAAATGCAAGTGGAAATTTTGATTTCTGAAGACAAAAATTTTTTGGCTCACGAAAGTGAACACAAGGCTTCCGCTGCTTCGCAGACTCGGAAGCAAAATATCAAAGAACAGCCAACTCGACTTCATACTCCGTGAATATAATCAGATGCTCCCTTGCAATGATTATCTCGGGCCAATTCCCGATTGTTAGTGCGTCCCTAGTGATGATATTTGGGCTGAATGTATACAATTTCTTTCACCCTCCTGTTGAAAAAGCCTGTCGGTGCAAACTTCTGGGCCTTACTGTGAACGAACGGCTGGACGTACAATGCTCCGGGTGGTCTTAAAAAACTCCCAAGTTCGAGGAGTATTTAAAACCATGAAAAAATTTGAGATAACGGCGTCCTGGAGAGTCCAACCCTATTTTTCACCCCCTAGGGATGACTGACGTTAACACCGAGTTTCAAGGACCAACTAGACCCCAAATAGGACCTGTAAACCGAAGTTCGTCAATTTTAGTTCATGGTAACTAAGGAAAGTGCTCAGTACGGCTGACGGCAGACGGACAGAAATTTTTTTATTGCGTTTTCCGGTTCTGCATACCTTGAAACGGAAACCGTCAAATCTTTGGGGGGGGGGGGGGGGATTTTTTTTTCTTTTCATGTTCGATTCCAAAGGTTCCATATAACTCGTCTGTCGTCTGTCAATTCTACGCCGAAATATTAACAGTAAGTCTTTCTTGTAAAATTCTTTTTGTCTGTATCTATTTTTCGTTGTACATCTGTTCCATATATATATATATATATATATAAGAAACAAGATGCGTGTACGAGTTTGGGTTTTTAAAAACGTTATATTTTCACAAACACACACGGAATAAGGTTACTGCACGGACACGAATGTTGACGGGCGTGAAGACTGGGCAAGACTGACTGGGGATAAGCTGAAGGCGCCTGCTTTTATACTCTGAAGGATGCTGAATCAGCAGTACAACGTTATGTTATGGAGATGGGGTGAAGTGGGTACATAACTCCTCCCCCCGAGGTTAAAATTTTGGGGATACAAAATTTTCAGAAAATACAACAGTACGAAGCGTCCGTGTAGCGTAGATACAATATCATCATGATACAAAACTTACATAAAAAATAAGGAATAGATACAATATCATTTTTTTAAAAAAGGTACGAAAATACAACAAACAAGCAAAACTTACATAAAAAGATAAGGAATAGGTGGTTACATTGGTGGTAAAAAAATATAATAACAAGGAGTAGAATATATAAAAACACGAAATACAGAATGTGTAAACGAATGTACAGAATAAGGGGACATACAGAGAGACGAGATAACAAAAGATCGTTGAAAATAAGAGCGAAACAAGAACAATGATAAAGGGAGAACAATCGGGAAAGAAGGATGATCTACCAAGGATTAAATTTTACAAGCTACAGAAACGTTAATCTACAAGTTACAGAAACGTTAATCATGATCCTTGATCGACGGTCATCGTTCGTTTGTGTTTCTTATACTGGATTACTAGGGTCAGGATGAATATAATGAGCATGACATACAGCAGTATAGACCAAAGGCTAGGGGTGGCTAGTTCGTAGAGCGTGAAGCGCTTAATAGGTCGAGTATCTTCTAAATTTACAGCTGACAGATCGAGATTCCTAAGGTGTACAGTGCTAGTTAGGGCTTCCGGGGGGTTGATTTTGATCTGAACATTCCTTATCAACAGGGGTGTACCAGTGATGCTCCTATGAGCCGCGAAAAGGGTTTGGTTGTGGTAAGAAATCGAGTTTCTACCAGGTCTAACCAAATAAATCCCTTGCAGAGTCCGCAATTCCTTTCCGAATTCAGAGGCGATGTTTATTACATCGCCGTGGGGGAAAACTAGGAGGTATTGATTAATTCGTTGTAAAAGTGAAGCGTAGTTGGAGGGGATTTCCAATTTGGTATAGTCGCAAAGGTGGGTTGAACTGGACATTAAGAATTCGATTTCGCATTTCGAGCTTGTTTCGATTACCGAGTGGCCGGGGCAGAGATAGTATGAGGAGCCCGAGGGGCAGATTTCGCGTAATGGCAGGGCTTCAGTTTGAGACTTGAGGAGATAACGTACAGAGGGTACGATCGTTACATATTCCGAATCCAAACTTGCAGGTAGGGATTCAAGATAGTACAGGTCGAAGTTTCTAGGGTCGACAATAGGGACGTCCAAGAAGTAAACAATTTCGTCAGTTCCTACAACACATTGGACTGTGATGTGAGATTTTATTTCGAACAAATCGCTGCCCGAGTGATTGAGAAATTTAGGTCCGTAGAATTCTGTGAGACGGTCTAGTTCTTTTAATAATAGTTCAGAGTTTAGGATGCTCGGGTGGAGTTTACCTAATTCGCAGAATGTAAGTGAGGTCTCGATATCCTGGATGAGGGCAAGCAAGAGATTTAGGGAAATCTGGAAGTGCTCCAGAAAATCATTCGTCGCTCGAATGTGGGTTGTCTCCCCTACAAGCATTTCTTGAAGGTATCCTAATTCTTTCGCGATTTGTTGGTTGTTATGATTGATTATCTCCATCGTGTGGTTGAAATTTTGAGCAAAGGCCTGGTTAATTGAATATTGAGAATCTAGTTGCGTTTGCAGGTTTTCCTGATTCCTCTGAAGATGGGTTATTATGTTGTCGTAACGTTTGCCGTCTTTGGCGTCGAGATTCCCAGTTATAAATTTTACCAGGGACCCTAATCCATTGATTAGACCTCGTTTCGTTCTTTTCTGTTGAGGTTGTTTGAGTTGGAAGTTCTGCATTTTTGTGTTAATAATTTCAAAGGTATGGTTAATTGTTGAAATGAACATATCCGTCCGTTCTAAGTAACTTGATTGGGATCGTATAACAGAGGTGAAGATCTGGTCGTATTGTGCGTGGAGGAAGTCGATTCTATCCGTCAGGTTGTTGAGGTCGTAATAGTGGGTAATGGTGTGGTAGCCTTCGACTATTTTTGCGGGTCGGAGGAGTACTGGTAGGAGTCCTAGGTTTGCAGTGACATTGATTATCTCTAGTCCCGTTGAAGACGAGAATAGAAGTGGGATTCTGCAACAATCAGAGTAAGGATAGTTTTAAAATTTCGGAGCACATTTGTTCTCTAAGGTGGGGGACGTCCGATTGAAAAAATGACAGGGGTCGTCTGCTGGTCAATAATTTCGCGAATTGACACATGAAGATGCCGCAATCGTCTGAATTTGTTTGTTGGGGAACTGTACGCATGTGGATCGTGGACCAATTTTCCGAGTCCAATAGGGTTCCTTTTTTCTCCAGATATTCATATGCTAGATACGATTGTATATTTTCAAGGATTTCGATTGCATTTTTATGTCCAGTACCGTTGTTGATCCGTGCTTCTGAGAGAGAATCGAAGTATGAGATTTGTTTTTGCCTAGTATCTACCATTACTAGACTCCAATGATTCGATTGAAAGATAGGAATTATTATGAGGTCTTTGGCAAAAATGTCGGATTTACGAGTGAAATTTCTAACTCTATCGTAACCTTCCGCTGAAAGCATTACGTAAAGGAAAGAATTGAAACAGAAGGTCGAGGGTAATGATTTGGAGTTGCGATTTCGTTCATCGATTAGTTCCATGTAGAAGTTGACGATCATGTCGTCAACCCATGCGCCGGGTTTTAGAGTCAGGAGGTTTCCTCTAGTAATTTTTAATCCAAATTTGTGGGATAGCGTCTCGGATGGTGGTAGTTCTGAGTTCCACGCATTTTGAACCTTGGTCTCGTAGAATTTCCGTGGGGGTTTGACGTTGGTTAGGTGGGCCTTTACTTTGGTGTTGTGATGTCGAGGGAGGATCTGAATTGTTTTCGTGGCCGGATCAATTTCTGTAACTTCCTCTTTGTTGAATTTTGGTTTGGTTTTGCTTTGACGTTGGACGGTTTTGATAAATACTTCTTTAGGGATTTCGGGAGGATCAATTCTGTTGGCGTTTTTCACTTCTAGTACGTTTTCCTTATGATTCTGAAATTTCTCGGAAAGATGGGCATAGAGGGCCTTGACCTTTTCTTTATGTTTGTTCAAGTAGTCGTTCGCCAATAGCCTTTCCAGATCTAATTCTAACAAAGAACGGTTATTGATGTGCCCGTATAAGATTTCAAAAGGGGTCAATTTGGAGGTTGAATGGATCGAGTTATTGTACGCAATAATTGCGTAGTTTACTTTATTTCGAGTACTGGTTGTTTTGAATTCATCTTGGCTGTTAAGTAATCTGACATGTTCGATTAAGGTTGAATGGAACCGTTCGATTACGCCGTTTGATTCCGGATGTTGGGACGATATATAATGAATTTCAATTTTGTGAAGGGCCGCTAATTCCTTGACCAGAGAATTTTGGAATTCAGTTCCGTTATCTGAAACAATTTTGTTAGGGATTCCGTGATGCGAAAAGAATTTCATTAGTCCGTTAACGATTTCTATCCCGGTGGATGAGGCGATGGGGTAGGCTTGAGCATATTTCGAGAATGTATCAATTATTGTCAGAAATTTAGAATTTTCGATTGTGAATTTGTCCATGTGTAAGGTTTCAAGGGGACGTGAAGCGGTAGGTGTAAGGTTGTATTTGATCTTGAGCGGCGATCGTTCGTACTTGCATTGTAAACATATATCGCAGTTGTTAATAAATTTCTGTATGGTAATTTTAAGGTTGGGCCAATAATATTCCCTCTTCAGTTTTTCATATGTTTCATCAATTCCGCGGTGGTTAGTGACTCCTCCGTGATATTTGGCAATCAGGTTAATTTGTTCGGATTCAGTCTGGACATCTACCAGTCGTTTCGAGTATTTGGTGATGCTCATTTTGGAATAAGTGAAGGTGGAAGTGATTACTCTGACAAATCTATCGTACACATCTGTTTCAAAGTAAATCCCGTATTTAACCTTAGGGTGGATGAATTCTTTGATGAATTTGACCAAATCCTGTTCGAATGTCGTGTCGTTCAGTTTCACGGATTTTGTTTTTGAATAAGGTTGAAATTTTGACTGTGTCCGAGACGGGATGTTGTACTACCGTGAGGATGATTTGGTTGGTGGAGAGGTTTACGGGCTGGTCGCGAATGGGAATGGTAGTGACCGTATTTCCCAGGAAGTTTGAGTGGACCGTAAGCTGTGAGGAGCAGTCATCGTCGTCGGATTCGTGCGAGTTGATTGTTTCTTTCTCCCCCGGGTCTACGTTTGCGATAACCGAAGTGGAGTCTATGTCGCGTAGCATGTTCGGGCTGAGTTCTAGTTTTTGACCAAGAAGTTGTGAGAGGTCTTTTTCCAATGTGTGCAGGTTAGGGGTATCGTCAATTTTTATTCGAGATAGGGCGTCAGCGTTCGTATTTAAAGAACCCTTTTTGTATATGATTTCAAAATCATATGCTTGTAATTTCGTTTTCCAAGCGAAAAGCCGAGAACTGGGTTCTTTATGCGAAAACAGCCATTGAAGGGGGCGGTGGTCCGAGAAGATGGTAAATTTTCGACCGAACAGGTATGGGCGAAAGTAACCAACGGCCCATACAATTGCGAGCAGCTCCTTTTCGATTGGGGAGTACTTTGTTTCTGATTCGTTGAGGGTGCGACTCGCATAGGCTATTGGTAGATCAGAATTGTTGGTTACCTGACTAAGCACTGATCCTAACGCAAAATTGCTGGCGTCGGTGGTGAGTCGAAATGGTTTGGAAAAGTCAGGGTATTGTAGTATGGGGTCGTTACTGAGAAGGTTCTTGCAAATTTCGAAGCATTGTTGGTAATCAGGATCCCGTATGTTGATAGCGGCAGTCTTTTTTAAACATTTCGTCATCGGCTTAGTTAGCTTTGCAAAATCTTTAATGAACTTCCTATAATATCCGAGTAAGCCCAGGAATCCTTTGATCTCTTTGGCCGATTTAGGGATTGGATAATTTAAGATGGCCTTGATTTTATCCGGGTTAGGTTTCACTCCATTTGGGGTGACGACATGACCCAGGTAGGCCACTTCTCTTCTCAAAAAGTCGGTTTTATCGAGTTGTACCTTCAAGTTCGCCGCTCGCAGGCGTTTGAAAACTGCTTCAAGGCGTTGGATGTGCTCTTGGAGGCTAGTGCTGAAGACTATTATGTCGTCAAGATAGACGCAACAATATTCGTTAGCGATCCCACGCAGGATGTTGTCCATGACCCTTTGGAACGTGCTGGGTGCGTTCCGTAGTCCGAAAGGGACTCGGGTCCATTCCAGGTGTCTGGTGGGAGTGCTGAACGCAGTTTTCGCGATACTTTCAGGGTCCATCTCGATTTGGTGGAAACCAGATTTTAGGTCGATTGTGCTAAAATACTGGCATCTACCTAGCTTGTCCAGGAGTTCCGATATTTGGGGAAGAGGATATTTGTCCTCGATGGTTTTGGAGTTTAACCCTCGGTAGTCGATGACGACACGAAATTTTTGTTTTCCGCTGTTGTCCATTTTTTTGGGGACGATCCAAATTGGGGCGTTCCATGGGCTTTCTGAATTTCGGACGATGCCCTGTTCGAGCAGTTCCCCCATTTGTTTGTCGAGTTCCTTTAAGTGGATCTCGGGGAACCGGTAATTTTTTGCGTAAACGGGTACATCGTCCGTGGTGCGGATAACGTGTTTGACGTTGTTGGTAAATGTTAATTTCGTGCCATCTTGGTGAAAAATGTCGGAATATTTTTGCACTAACTTTGAAATGGCCGTTTTTTCCTCTTCGTTCATATGGTCTAATCGTAGTTGGCCTAAGTCGAATTTATATGTGTCTTGTTCGAAATTATTGAAATTGGGGGTTGAATGGGATATGTCACTGACGTCTAAGGGTTCGGCCAGAAGTGGGGCGTTTTGTACGAATTCCGTCGGTTTGTCGGTTGGGTTGAGGATTTGTACGAAGGTTTCGAAATTTTGAACGTGTACAAGGCACTCTGGGATTTCAAGTGACGCAATTTTCTGGTATGGGAGGACTGCGTCGCCATTTTTGACATTGTCTATTGTAACTTTAACTTGTTGGATACACCTACTGTCGATATTGTGAGTTTCATTTAATTCTAAGTTGAGGAGGAATAAAGGCAGCTTAACCCTTGGGGTTTTGAGGGAGTGTTCTTGGAGGTCCACAGAGGCTCCCAAAATTTTGAGGTTATCTAGGCCAATGAGGAGATCAAATCGAGAGTGGAAGTCGAAAATATGGAATTTTAGGTTCAACCCTTTTACATGAAATAGTTCGCCGCAAGGTACCATGGTGCTATAGTTGGACTGTGATGTCCCGTGAACAGTTTTAACTAGGAATGGCGTTTCGATAAATTTGTTGGGGAAGAAAGTTTCGGCTACGTGGGAATTTATGAAGCTCGTGGAACTGCCTGTGTCGATCAAGATTTTCAGGTTTAGTTTGGGCAAAAAGATGAAAGGCAGTTCGCTGGTGTGTTTTCCGTTTAGGGTCATTAGGCTATGGATTGGGGGTCGAGGCTTTCGGCCTCTAAAAAATGACTCGGGCCTTGGGTATTCTCTACGTCGTTGGGTGAATGGGTGTAGTTTTCGGGGTACTCCTGTTCCTCGGCGTCTTGTTCTTGTGGAACAAAATTCGCGAATGGAGCGCATTCGCTATCCTCCGGTTGTTCCGGTTCTATGTTGTGGAGGTTGGGATTGGTCGTTTGCCACGACATGGGAGACCATTGTTTCGGTTTGTTAGTGTTCTGTAGGTTCTGACCCGGGAATCGTTGTGTATTTGGTTTCGGATTTGGTCCTGATCCATACCGTTGGTTCTGGTACTGGATTGGCCTCACATTTCGAAACGGGTTGTCTTGCAGGTTCGTCTGGGGATTTGGATTTTGTGGTCTTGAAGTATTGGGATTTTGCGGTCTTTGAACGTTTGAATAGGAATTCGGATTTTTAGTGAAATTTTGAAATGGACGGGTGAAATTCGAGTTTTTTGAATAGTTACTGGCTTGTGGCTTGGAACGGTTAGTGGTTGCAAGCAACTGATAATCATTCGTCATCCAGCCTAGTGCGGTGTTTAGGTCCGCTGGTTGCCTTGTTCTCAGTATGCTTCCGAGTGGTTCCTTTAGATGTAAGAGAAAACATCTCAGTGCCAGTGCTTCATAGTGCCTACCCAAAAGAATCGCATTTCGGGGGTCGTGTGCGTTGAGGTACGCTGTTATTTTAGACAGAGTTTCCCGCACTCGTGAGTGAAATTTGAAAGGACTTTCACCCTCTGATTGTCTTAAATTGGTTAGATCGATATTTAACGTGAATATGTCACGTTTATCAGAGTAGGTGTTTAGAAGAGTGTCTCTTAATTGGGCATAATTTATTATGTTTACAGATAGTACGGCGTTTGCTGCTGGGGGAAGAATTTTGGCTTTGATGCCCGCTAAAATCATTACGTTTTGGAAGTCATCCGGATTGGCGTGGTTGTAGAATCTATCGAATAATTTCTTCGTTATATCCAAGAAATTATTTAAGGTCTCGGGATCGCCTGAGAATTGTGGGATGATGTCTAGATGTTCCTTACGTAAAATTGGAACAGTGCCGGTAGGTGCAGGTGGATCAGGCTGTCTGCCCTCTTGATTGCTAACGCTACTCAGGCGCATTAGCTCAACTGCGGCGGTGAGCTCATTTATTTTGGCTTCTTGCCTAGTCAGTTGGTTGGATTGGTCAGCAATGACCTGATGGGCGGCTTCTACCGTTTGTCCAAGCCTTGCGATGTGGGCTTCGGGGGACTCCATCATATTCTGTCCGCTGCCCGTGGCCATTGTGGATAGGGGATTTATGGGATCTCGGGTGTGGCGAGGACGTCTGGAATCGGTTAAGAGTTGGTCGGAAGTTCCTAACCTTCTGATTCTGTCCGTCACGTATTTTTTGAATTCTTTCGGAATTTTGGTTTCTGTTTGGGATTACGTGTGTAGTGAGATACAAAGAAAAATAGGAAGCTTAAAATTAACACGAGAAATAGCAAGAAGGAATAATAGTAATCTTAGAATCTACTTAGGGTTACGTGTTGATAAAATAGATGTGTAGGTCGTGACGAGGGAGGATGTTCTTCTAAGAATTAGGTGATAGCGGCGTCGGACCGAGAAGACTGCGATGTGCGTTCGCAGGGGTTCGTCAGCGACAGCTGGGAGATGAAAGCTGTTTTTTTTCTTTAAAGGGACGTACGGAGTTCCGCGTCGTTGATAAGAGTAGATAATACCTCAGAAAGGATAGGAGTTAAAATAAGCAAGTCGGTTGATTGCTCAAACGAGAAGAAAATTATGATTTTATTGTTGAGCACGTTACAGTACGAGAGAGAGACACAGTGTGTCCTTTTGGTCCCAAAGCCCCCGAGCTTCTCAAAAGGAAAGGTAAAAACATTCCAGGACGGTGTATTCCATTGGTGGATGGGCATTTACTAAGAAAATCATCCGCCAATCATGATCCTCCTTGCAATAGCAGTTTTGGCAGTGACTGGTTGGTACTGTACTTGGTCTATGTGGAATTAATAATGGTCAGGGTGCGGCCTGCCATATTGAAAGGTGTGGGGGACCCGCCAGCGAGGCTAACGAGTGCCATAGCTTCAAATAGTTAGGATGATTTCTTGGCTGTTCCCGATACGGCCATGCTGACGTTTCACGGCCCCACGTGAAATTTGAAATTTTCCCAGGGGGCACATAACATGTACAGGGACTTAACAATGGCTATGAAGCTCGGTTCCCTACATGAAACGGATCAAAGATGTACAATTTAGTGATATTTTCGCGGATTTTTCCCGACGTTAAATTTGGAAAGACCAAAAAAAAGCATCTCCTTAAGACCCACAACAGTCCTGTCACGGAGGTGTGAGTATTATTGGTATGCAAAAACAAGCCTTGATAATACGCCAATTGTATTGCAATGTTCGGTAAAACCTGGGCTTGGGCAGTTTATTTGTATGGTAAGGCAGCAAGCCTTCTTTCTTGAATACTTCAGATAATACTTCTTAAATACTTCAAGTAACACAGAACAGAGGAAGGTGGGGAGTGAAGATCTTCTGATATGATTAAAAATGTAATTATAGAGAAAGGAAAAAGCAAATGTACATGGAATCCCAAAGCTTATTTACATTAGCCGCGCCTAGGTCGGAGGCCACTCGGCTACTTGGGGCTCTTAGCTGAAAGTGAAAATGTCAAACATTAGTATTGTTCTTAAAAAGATTATGAGGGTGAATCGAGCGAAGCCACGTGTCCAAGTGAGACATTTTATCTCCAGGGACTAAGTAGAATGTACGCCAATGTAAAAAAAAGTTACATCAAATCGTATGAGGAAGGCGTCAATAAATTGTCAGTGTTGTTGAGTGTGGCTTCTTACGATTCACAAAAGGAAAAGTTTGTTTGATCAACGTGTATACCATGAATACACATGAATAGTGAAAAAAATATATGGATATATTGGTCCATGAAATAATAAGATTGGGTGCACCAAATCCCTGATGTTAAATCATGTAGTGATTTGTTGGCATACTTCTTTTTTTGTTTTAGAGAATACGAGAATTTTTTTTTTTTGTTGATGAAATGTTTTTTTTGTTGAAAAGAATTTGGAATGTGAAGTATTCTGAATGTTCTTTTTTGCTTGTAGTTGTGTGCAGTAGAGGCAGTGTAGGATTCCAACAAGGTTATAGATATCTGGCCGTATTATGTTCGGCAGGGTCTCCCCCAGTGGTTTGTGTTGGATCTGCTGTAGGATGCCAACAACGTTATAGATATCTGGCCGTATTAAGTTCGGCAGGGTCTCCCCCAATGGTTGGTGTTGGATCTGCTGGAGGATGCCAACAACGTTATAGATATCTGGCCGTATTAAGTTCGGCAGGGTCTCCCCCAGTGGTTTGTGTTGGATCTGCTGTAGGATACCAACAACGTTATAGATATCTGGCCGTATTAAGTTCGGCAGGGTCTCCCCCAAGGGTTTCTCACGTGGTTCCCGACGCCCAAGAGCCTAAGTCTTAAAAACGCATAGCCCCACGTGATTACCCGCCGCCCAGGGACGAAATGGTAGCAGAAAAAAAAGCTCCATTCGCCCCTGAAAACGGACTTCATAACGTCATCTCGCACCCCGGAAGTACGAGACGTCCGTTGAAATAAGGAAAGGAAAGCTCAGTTGCTGCTTAGCCAAAGTATAAGGCCTGGGCTTTCAGAAACACCGTTCAGTGTAAACAGAGTTCTAGAAACACGCTTCCTATATACAATGGCTGATACGCAACAGGGACTGATCAGGCACTACCCCAATTTCGTCCGATCGCTTAGGTTAAGAATGCGTACAAGTATTTTTGTTGTTGTTGTGTTTTTGGTAAATTTGAAATTATTAGTATGTTCGTCAAGGTACTAAGCTCGCTGGTTCGAAATTTTTGTTTAATTTATTTATTTGTTTAAGTTGATGGATCCTCATCGGATTCAGATTCTGTATCTTCAAATAGTTGTGGCAACAAGGTAACGTCTTCAGTGATTTTTCTGATTCGCTCATGAGGGTACTTCACTCGAGTACCAGAATTTAAATTTTCTAAAATATACCTATCATGAGGCAAAACTTCGACGACTTTATAGAGACCTTTGAATTTAGGTGCAGTCTTTTGTGAGGACCTGGGATCCACCTGTTTTACACAAAAATCCCCAACTAACAGTGGTTGTACTGGGGCTCCTTTACCCATAAAACGTTGTTCTTCATATCGGGCGCTACGGTCAATGTTTGTTTTAGCTTCAGCTCGAATTTGGATTAAATCTGAGCGTTCAGGGGCACAGATTGTTTCCTCTACGGTTATCATTTTAGGTAAACGAGGTTTATGGCCAGTAAGTAATTCGATTGGGGATACTCCAGTTATCCTATTAGCTGTAGAGTTCATGACTAATTGGATGTGAGGAGTTAATTGGCGAATACTTTGTTTTTTTAGGTACTTTGCTACAGTGATCAAATTGGTAATATTTTTCATATAACGCTCAACCTGAGAATTGCCTCTAGGAGCACCCGTAGCAATCATGTGAGTTTTTATATTATTTTTATCACAAAAGTCCATAAAGGATTTTGCAGTGAATGAAGTTCCCTGATCAAAAATAAGTCGTGCAGGGGCCCCAAAAAATTGGATTAGTTCTGATAATGCATTTATTGCAGCTTTGGCAGATAGATTACGAGTGTGGTGCAAATGTACATATTTGGTAAATGAGCAAATGGATACGACATAATAGTCAGCAGGGCCATCTTGCCCACTCAGTTTACCTGTAATGTCGATATGAACTGTATCAAACGGTATGTCAGTCTTTGGTATAGGGTATAACTGTATTTGACGTTTCCCAGATGGTGATTTTGCTATTTTGCAAGTGACACAATTTTCGATGAACCTTTTGACAAATTTATGCATATTAGCAAACCAAAATTTTTCTAAAATTTTGTCCATAGTTTTGGGAAGGCTTTGATGTAGAATTGCTTCGTGTACTGAATTACAAACTATCCAACGGTAATTTTTCGGAACTATCGGGGCTTTTCGATTTTTCTTGTTATACTGAAATTTTCTAAATAATATTCCATCTTTTAATTCGTAAGTATTTGCTAGATCGTGGGGTAATGTGTCATTTTCTAATCGTTCAGTGATAAGCCTAATTTCTGGATCTTGCTGTTGTGCTACCTGTAGCCAATCCCCGGTAAGCTCGACTAGATTTACGATTTTCTCAATTTGCTTAGAGGGCACTGAGTCAATAGGTAAACTTGACTGTATAAGTTTGTACGTCTTGGAATTGTGAGTCGGTGGGTAGTCGTCAGCCTGAGCTTCGAACACGCTTACCTCTTCCGGCTCTCCAATTGGGTATCGACTAAAAAAGTCGACTACTTGCATCTTAGCACCAGGACGGTACTGAATGATGAAGTCAAACATCTGGAGGTACGCCCACCAACGATGGACTCTAGGGTTGAGGTACTGTTTCACATATGAGGCTTGGAAAGACTTACAGTCAGTCACGAGGGTAAAATTCTTATAAAGTAAAAAGCACTCCCAATGCTTGAACGCTCTAACTGCTGCTAGTGTTTCAAGTTCATAACTGTGATATTTAATTTCAGCAGCAGTAGTTTTGTGACTATAGTATCCAACAACTTTTCTCTCTCCTTCTATGATGTTAAACATGACTGATCCATAACCAACTGTTGATGCGTCCGTCCAGACCTCTACGGGATAATTGGGATTAAATATGGTTAGACATGGTTCTGAAGTAAAAACATTAATTAGCTTTTGACGGATTTCTTCATGTTCAGGACGCCAGCAAAATGGAATTTTGATTGATGTAAGGTCATACAAAGGGGCACATATTATGGAAAAGTCTTTAACAAAATTTCTAAAATATGAACATAGACCTAGGAACGATCTAAGGGCGGTTCTGTCCTTAGGAGGTGGTAATGTGGATAAGGCTGTGATCCTATCATTGTGGGGTCGGATTTCCCCATTATCTACTTTGTACCCCAAATATACAACGGAGTTTTTAAGAAATTGACATTTATCCGGATTTAATGAAAACCCAGCATTAGACAGCGCCTCAAGGACAGTTTCTACTCGAGAAAATGCTTCTTCTTTAGTTGTGGCAACTATCATCAGATCATCCATATACGCAAGACACCAGGTAGTGGAGAGTTCACCTAATGCCGTCATAATCGCGCGTTGATAACAAACGGGAGCATTTTTGACGCCAAATGGCATACGTTTGTATTGGAAATGAGCATCTGGTGTTTGGAAAGCTAAAATTTTACTTGTGTCTTCGTCACATGGAATACCATAAAAACCTGAGGCACAATCAAGACTAATAAAATACTTTTGTCCAGCTAACCGAGCTATTTGATCTTGAATTAGAGGAATAGGATACCTCTCAGGAATAGTGTTGTCATTAAGCGCGCGAAAATCTGTACACATACGCAGTTTTCCATTTTTCTTTGGAACTAATAAGATAGGAGAGGAATAAGGGCTAGTTGATTCTTCAATTATTCCCGCGTCCAATAATTCTTTACAATAATTTCTGACAATTTCTCTATCACGCGGGTGAAGTCTATAAGGACGCCTGTAAATAATTGTATTAGGGTCATGCAATTTTATTTTAAATTCTGCGCAGTTCACATTGCGTCTAGGCAAACCTCTGGTGAAAATATCGGAGTATTTTATTAAAATATTGCGAAGTTTATTTATATCCTCTGGATTATCCAAGTCTGTGTCCAATGTTTCAATATCTGGTCTAAATATTTCGCTTTCGATACCACCTGACATTGAACCCTGAATCACACGAGTTGGATTCGATTCTGTAGCTGTAACTGATTCAACTCTAAGGTCTACAAATGGGAATCTACAAGGTACAGGCCAGGTCGATCTACTACTCCCTCTTCGAAGTTAAAAGATTTTTGTGGAGCTAATGAGGTAGGCTTTGAGATTGCTCTTACAGATTTTCCACCTGATGAATCTACGGACTTTTGATTGCCGGTATCTGCGGACTTTTTGTCAGATGCATCTACGGACTTTTTGACAGATGCATCTACGGACTTCTTGTTGCCAGTATCTACTGACTTTTCAGTGTTTGTTTCTACGTACTTTTCAACTGCTGCGTCTACGGACTTTTCTACGGATTTATTTACAAAATTACTTGTAGATTCTACGGCAATTTTGTCCAACATAACATTTTGAGACTTCGAGTTATTTGTCTTGAACTTTCGTTGTAAATATTTGAGTTTTAAATCCCTATTTCTTTCCTTAGGTTTGTCTAGTTTTATAATTTCATATTTGTCCGCCAAAACGTTCACTGCAATACCAGTGGTCAATATATCACGTCCTAAAAGGATCTGATTTTTAATTATGCCCTCAGGGACTACCTATATGAAAAACGACTGGGATTTCTATATTATCAATCGTGATTACTACGGAAATTTGATCGTCTATAGGTATCTTATTATTTCCGATTCCTGAAAGACAAATGGGGCTTCTAAATTTTTGACCTGAGAAATTTGGCAATAAATTTTGAGACAACAAAGAAACTTCGCTTCCAGAATCAAACATATAGGAATATGACTCACCCTGATGCATGAAAGTTCCTTTTGGGTTAGCTACACATTCGGCCACCCTTTTTTCAGGTCTCTGTTGCTGACTGGGGTTGTATCCAGGACGATATGTAGCGCTTTTGGGATTTGCCCAACATCTCGACCATGAGTGGTTCGTCTTGTGGCACCGCTGACAATATCTTGAGCCAGTCTGTTGTTGTTGTTGTTGTTGGTTGGATGCTTGTTGCTGTTGGCGGGATGGCCCAGGACTTGATTGAGCTGAAGATGGGTTACCGAACTTTAACTTTTTGTGTTCAGGTTCCCCTGACCCTGTGGAGGGACGTTTGTGACCCGTTGCCGGAACATTTTGTTGTCCCGAAGCTTGTCGTCCGCGAGGTGGGAGAGGCCTATTTTTACTGGCCTTCACAGCTTGTAGTTCTTGAAGCAGCTCTACCTCCGTGATTGTCGTTTTCTTGTAGGCCCACTCACGAACATTGGGATCATACCTAGCAGCCAGGGCTGCAGCTATTAGAATGGAGATCTGTTCAGCATCCAATCCACTTAGAGCGCTGCGAATTTTCGGTAACTGCTCTGTCACCATGGCGTGTACATCCCCATCCTTGACGTGCGAAGTTAAAATTTGATGCATGAGCGCAGGAGGAGTATTGATTTCACAAAATCGCATTGTAAACATCAGTTTGAATTTTTCCCACGTCAGATCAGGGCCCATGATTCCGGTAAACCAGCTCGATGCATTCCCCTTCAAACTACTTGTAAGCTGTAGGGAAAGTTCGGGAATGGATGGATTTCTTGCTTGAAAAGCCATATCCGCGGCTAAGAGCCACCCCTTCGCATCTTGGGTAGTTGGGTTGAAGTCTGGGATGACGAATTTTTCGCGTGGTGGTATAATAATTTGTTGAGGTGTCTGGATCCTTTCAATTATAGATGCAAATCGTTGGAGTAACGTTGTCACGTCATTTTGCGTAGTTTCAGGCGGAGGTTGGTTTTCACGAACTTCGCCCTCCTCATCGCCTTCGTAAACCAACTCATCCTCTAACACGTCCGCGGCGTCGTTTGGTCCGTGGTCGTGCTCCATTTCGTTTCCCTTTGACGTATAGGAACCCGTGGTGATAAATATATGTAAACTAAAACACTAAATACTATTTAAAATATTTACAAAAGAGTCACTGTCTCAGAGAGGAAACTAATCACTATCTCAAAACGAAAAGAAAATAAGAGCCACTATCTCAAATCACAAAATAAAGCACTTTGCGGGCACTCACGTTCACAAATCCCACTTCTGAAGTAGATAATACCTCAGAAAGGATAGGAGTTAAAATAAGCAAGTCGGTTGATTGCTCAAACGAGAAGAAAATTATGATTTTATTGTTGAGCACGTTACAGTACGAGAGAGAGACACAGTGTGTCCTTTTGGTCCCAAAGCCCCCGAGCTTCTCAAAAGGAAAGGTAAAAACATTCCAGGACGGTGTATTCCATTGGTGGATGGGCATTTACTAAGAAAATCATCCGCCAATCATGATCCTCCTTGCAATAGCAGTTTTGGCAGTGACTGGTTGGTACTGTACTTGGTCTATGTGGAATTAATAATGGTCAGGGTGCGGCCTGCCATATTGAAAGGTGTGGGGGACCCGCCAGCGAGGCTAACGAGTGCCATAGCTTCAAATAGTTAGGATGATTTCTTGGCTGTTCCCGATATAAGTGAGGTTGATTTTTTCAAAGGTGAAGATAGTGTTTGCCTTCGTCGCAAAGGGAAAGGTCGTAGAAGGTCGACTCTTGGTCGATGCAAAAAAATGGTTGATGAAAATTGTAGCTCTTGGTGTGAGCTGGGAATTGGTACTCTTGGTGTGAGTGTAAAACGTAGGTTGCCGTGCAGAAAGTACTTACAAATGGATGAGACGGTTCATTTGTAAGGAGTCAGCCTTGTAGTGATCCCAATTTCACTGGACACTGTTTGTGATTGAACACTTGTGCGTAGGTTCGCGTGGATATTTTCGGCGATTTTCTTTCGGAGAAAAATTTCCACGTTCTCACTTTGACTGCGCCAGAAACAAGATGCGTGTACGAGTTTGGGTTTTTAAAAACGTTATATTTTCACAAACACACACGGAATAAGGTTACTTATATATATATATATATATATATATATATATATATATATATATATATATATATATATATATATATATATATATATATATATATATATATATATATATATATATATATATATTTACGAACTTTCCTCGTTTGGCTACCCTCACCTAAAAGGTACCCCCAACCGCTTCCCATTAAGCTACCCCTGCAGCATCACTCCCATCAAGGTACTGCCCCATTAGACTACCCCCAGGGAAAAATTTCTATGCAGGCTGGGCCATTGGAGGGAATTTCTCCCTGCACTGAAACTTTCACTGAATTGGGAATTTCATAGCAATTCTAAATTGTTTTTTCAGCCATTGGAGGGTGGGAGGGGATCAGAAAAATGCCAAATCCAGTATAATATCCGTGTTATGTGAGGTGGTTGGACTAGAGTGGGAGTAATTACATGAGTTATCTCCCTCTTACAGTATAAAATCCGTGAAAAAAGGTATCATTGCGTCAATATCACGCAGATTTCAATTTTCAAGCTTCTTCAGTTACGGGAGGCGGTTGGACTAGAGAGGGGATGATTAGATGAGTGTTATCTCACACTTACAGTATAAAATTCGTGGAAAAAGGTGTTGTTGTTTAAAAATCACGCGGATTTCAATTTTCAAGCTTATTCTGTTAAGGGAGGTTGCTGGACTAGAGTGGGGGTAATTACATGAATTATCTCATTTTAACAGTATAAAATCCGTGGAAAAAGGTATCGTTGTTTAAAAATCAAGCGGATTTCAATGTTCAAGCTTATTCAGTTACGGGAGGCGGTTGTTACTAGAGTGGGGGTAAAAACATGAATTATCTCATTTTAACAGTATAAAATTCGTGGAAAATGGTGTCGTTGTTTAAAAATCACGCGGATTTCAATTTTCAAGCTTATTCAGTTACGGGAGGCGGTTGGACTAGAGTGGGGGTAATTACATGAGTTATCTCACTCTTACAGTATAAAATCCGCGAAAAAAGGTATCGTTGTTTAAAAATCACGCGGATTTCAATTTTCAAGCTTAATCAGTTACGGGAGGCGGTTGGACTAGAGTGGGGGTAATTACATGAGTTATCTCACTCTTACAGTATAAAATCCGCGAAAAAAGGTATCGTTGTTTATAAATCACGCGGATTTCAATTTTCAAGCTTAATCAGTTACGGGAGGCGGTTGGACTAGAGTGGGGGTAATTACATGAGTTATCTCACTCTTACAGTATAAAATCCGCGAAAAAAGGTATCGTTGTTTAAAAATCACGCGGATTTCAATTTTCAAGCTTATTCTGTTAAGGGAGGTTGCTGGACTAGAGTGGGGGTAATTACATGAATTATCTCATTTTAACAGTATAAAATCCGTGGAAAAAGGTGTCGTTGTTTAAAAATCACGCGGATTTCAATTTTCAAGCTTATTCTGTTAAGGGAGGTTGCTGGACTAGAGTGGGGGTAATTACATGAATTATCTCATTTTAACAGTATAAAATCCGTGGAAAAAGGTGTCGTTGTTTGAAAATCACGCGGATTTCAATTTTCAAGCTTATTCTGTTAAGAGAGGTTGCTGGACTAGTGTGGGGGTAATTACATGAATTATCTCACTCTTACAGTATAAAATCCGCGAAAAAAGGTGTCGTTGTTTAAAAATCACGCGGATTTCAATTTTCAAGCTTATTCAGTTACGGGAGGTGGTTGTTACTAGAGTGGGGGTAATTACATGAATTATCTCATTTTAACAGTATAAAATCCGTGGAAAAAGGTGTCGTTGTTTAAAAATCACGCGGATTCCAATTTTCAAGCTTATTCTGTTAAGGGAGGTTGCTGGACTAGAGTGGGGGTAATTACATGAATTATCTCATTTGAACAGTATAAAATCCGTGGAAAAAGGTGTCGTTGTTTAAAAATCACGCGGATTTCAATTTTCAAGCTTATTCTGTTAAGGGAGGTTGCTGGACTAGAGTGGGGGTAATTACATGAATTATCTCATTTCAACAGTATAAAATCCGTGGAAAAAGGTGTCGTTGTTTAAAAATCACGCGGATTTCAATTTTCAAGCTTATTCTGTTAAGGGAGGTTGCTGGACTAGAGTGGGGGTAATTACATGAATTATCTCATTTTAACAGTATAAAATCCGTGAAAAAAGGTATCGTTGTTTAAAAATCACGCGGATTCCAATTTTCAAGCTTATTCAGTTACGGGAGGCGGTTGTTACTAGAGTGGGGGTAATTACATGAATTATCTCACTCTTACAGTATAAAATCCGCGAAAAAAGGTATCGTTGTTTAAAAATCACGCGGATTTCAATTTTCAAGCTTATTAAATTACGGGAGGCGGTTGTTACTAGAGTGGGGGTAATTACATGAATTATCTCACTCTTACAGTATAAAATCCGTGAAAAAAGGTGTCGTTGTTTATAAATCACGCGGCTTTCAATTGTCAAGCTTAATCAGTTACGGGAGGCAGTTGGACTAGAGTGGGGGTAATTACATGAGTTATCTCACTCTTACAGCGTATAATCCGCGAAAAAAGGTATCGTTGTTTAAAAATCACGCGGCTTTCAATTTTCAAGCTTAATCAGTTACGGGAGGCAGTTGGACTAGAGTGGGGGTAATTACATGAGTTATCTCACTCTTACAGTATAAAATCCGCGAAAAAAGGTGTCGTTGTTTAAAAATCACGCTGATTTCCATTTTCAAGCTTAATCAGTTACGGGAGGCAGTTGGACTAGAGTGGGGGCAATTACATGAGTTATCTCACTCTTACAGTATAAAATCCGCGAAAAAAGGTGTCGTTGTTTAAAAATCACGCTGATTTCCATTTTCAAGCTTAATCAGTTACGGGAGGCAGTTGGACTAGAGTGGGGGTAATTACATGAGTTATCTCACTCTTACAGTATAAAATCCGCGAAAAAAGGTATCGTTGTTTAAAAATCACGCGGCTTTTAATTTTCAAGGTTATTCAGTCACGGGAGGCGGTTGTTACTAGAGTGGGGGTAATTTCATGAATTATCTCATTTTAACAGTATAAAATCCGTGGGAAAAGGTGTCGTTGTTTAAAAATCACGCGGATTTCAATTTCAAGCTTATTCAGTTACGGGAGGCGGTTGGACTGGAGTGGGGGTAATTACACGAATTATCTCACTCTTACAGTATAAAATCCGTGAAAAAAGGTATCGTTGTTTAAAAATCACGCTGATTTCCATTTTCAGGCGTATTCTGTTGGAGGAGGCGGTTGGACTTGAGTCGGGGTAATTACATGAATCATCTCATTCTTACAATACAAAATCCGTGAAAAAAGGTCTCATTGCGTAAATATCACGCGGTGTTCAATTTTCAAGCTTATTCTGTTACGGAAGGTGGTTGGAATTGGGTGGGGGTAGTTACATGAATTATTTCATCACGAGCAGCCAATATAACCAACTGCCTTGTCCGTGAGTTCATGAAAACAGTAAGAAATAAACAATGCAAATCGAAGTTCTGCCATAGTGGCGGGGTCAAACGGCCGAATGGAGTGTTCCGGTCTATTTTTTAAATTTTTTGTTTCGAAGTACCTTGCCTAGGGTTAACGAAAATCGAGTCCATTCGCCGGGGAATTGTTCGTATAAAATTAGGAAGACAAATGAAAACTGGAAATTTGAAAAAAAGGCGGGCATACAGTGGGCGTGTGAGGTAGGCGTAGGAGAGCCTAAAGGCCGGTATGGATATTTGAATATCGCAGGGAAGCATCCATGCAAGCCTCCCTTTTTTGGCCTTGGCTGACATTTCAACCCCAATACGCACAAAATACTGAACGGGTAAAGATAAAACAGAAAAATAAACAGCAAAACGAGGTAGTACGATAAAGTGAGCTCTCATGTGAAACATGGATACTAGTGGTATAGCGTCCATGTATGTCGCTGACCTCGGTCGTGACGTAGACGTAGGGGCTGTAGGAGCCGCGCCCACTTTCGAATTCCGTTTTGTTTCTTTTGCATTATCTTTCACCCTATACGAATGAATGACGTTTTCTCGCACGCTACATACTTTTTATATTCCCTTCAGCTGAAAACTGCCAACCAACATCCTATTTTCAGACCCACTGGAATACCCCATTCCAGGAAGCTGAGTCCCAAAAAGCTACCCTTTGTACAACACAGAAGGGGTAGGCTAACGAGCAACGAAAATAAACTCGTGACAAGCAATACCAACCTGTAGATTACAAAACTTAAATTTTAGCTATTGTTTCGGTGGGGGGGGGGGGGGGGGGTCCGAAAAATGCCAGATCCTGTATAATATCCGTGTTACGTGAATTGGACTAGAGTGGGGGTAATTATGTATTGAAATACCATATTCTTACATTATAAAATCCGTGAAAAAAGGTATTATTGTTTAACAATCACTCAGATTTTCATTTCAAGTTTATTCTGTTACGGGAGGTAGTTGGACTAGAGTGGGGGTAATAATTATATATTGAATTATCTCATTGTTACAGTATAAGATCCTTGAAAAAGGTATCATTGTTTAAAAATTACGAAGATATCAATGTTCTACCTTATATAATTACCCCCTCTCTAGCCGCCTTCCATAACAGAATAAGGTTGAACATTGACATTTTCGTCATTTTGGTTCATTATTCTCTGAATATTACACCTATGTATTCGCTCAGCTAGAAATTCATTTTTATAACACCCCTCCAAAGTTTGGTTTATTATTCTGTGAACAATACACCTATGTATTCGCTCAGCAAAACATTTTTATAACACCCCCTCAACATTTTTCTTTTACGTTTCAAGGTGCGTAGATTCAGAAAATGCAATGTCCGTCCGCCGTATCACGCATACCGGCTTCATTTTCGGTTAAAAAAGTCCTTCTTTCGCACACTTGCTCCATTTGGGCCCTAGTTGTGTCCTGAAACTTTTCAGCCCGATCGGAATATACCCAGGGGTGTTATGAGTGAAAAATGGGTATAAAATAGGTATTTTTTGTATTTTTTAAGTTTTACAAACATGAGCTTTTGAGGTATCGTTTTCCATGTTTTTTGGGACGAGAAGGCCGAATAGTATGAAGATGATTCTGACCGAAGAGTGAAGAATTGAGGTTGTAACGAAGGTTAAGCTCCCGAAATTATTTTTTTATGAGTCAAAAACATGGGAAATCGTCTGAAATCACCATACATAATTATGTATAATAACATTAGAATTATTGATAGTTGATTGATTATTTGATAGTGCCATTTAATTTTCTTGATTCACCTGTTGATACTAAAGGGGAATCAAGACAATTGAATGGCACTATCAATAATCAATGATAATCTGTAAAAAAAAAGCCGAGCCTAATTCGATTTTTGGGGGGCCAAAATTGGTGGAATTATTGCACACGAATGAAACAATAAATTAACAGCCGAAATTTCTGTACGTATGTCTAGTAGAATAATAAACCCATGTGACAAGGACTTTGCAGCGTTTTTAAACGATGATGGTTAAAAATGACGAAGATTTCAATGTTCAACCTTATTCTGTTACGGAAGGCGGTTGGACTAGAGTGGGGGTAATTATAATATAACCCCTTCAAATAATAATAATAACCCCCACTCTTTAACCCCCTAATAAATAATAATAATAAATAAATAAAAAATAATAACCCCCTTCCGTAACAGAATAAGGTTGAACATTGAAATCTTCGTCATTTTCAAACAATGATACCTTTTTCCAAGTACTTTAAATTGTAAGAATGAGATAATTCATGTAATTACCCTCACCCTAGTCCAACTACCCCCCCCGTAACAGTGTAAAATCCGTGAAAAAAGGTATCATTGTTTAAAAATGACGTGGATTTCAATGTTCAAGCTTATTCTGTTACGGGAGATAGTTGGACTAGGGTGGGGGTAGTTATACATGAAATATCTCATTCTTACAGTATAAAATCCGTGAAAAAAGGTGTCGTTGTTTAAAAATCACGCGGATTTCAATTTTCAAGCTTATTAAGTTACAGGTGGTGACTTGACAAGAATGGGGTACTGAAGTATGTTTAGAAACGACGAATAGTCTCTGAAGGGGTGTTTGATATGGCGGAAAAACGTGTATAAAAATCCAACAAATGTATATACCCACCACTATTACATCTTATTCTTCACCACATGACCAGTGGATGTGGATATTACAGTTGAAAAATTACTGAGGGCTAGGGAATTGTGTAATTATAATGTTGTGGGAAAACTGTTATAGATGGTATTCAACAAGTGCATTAATATTAGATCTTGTTTTTCACCGTAGGAGCGGTGGGTGGAGTAAGTAAAGTATGAAAATTACCTGTATGCTTGGGAAATGTGTATAAAATTGCGAAAATTGTTATAAATGTTCAGCAAACGTATTAACCAATATTAGATCTTATTTTTAACCACAGGAGCGGTGGAGGGGATGAGTTAATTTCAAAAATCCTCCGTACGTTAGTACCTAACCCCGTACTCATTACTAGGTACCTATCTAAATCACGAATTAAATGTTGCTAAAATAATTCTGCCGATGACAAACAGTAACTAAAACGGCAAAAAGAAACGCAAATAATGAAGTTCTGAAGGAATTGTTGATGTGGAGTGAAATAGATCACCCTTCTGCGTTCATCACCGTTTTCTGTGGTCAATACCTATAATGAACCGTTGTGTAATAACTTGCCCATCAATAATACTTCAACGGTTGTTCAAGTTGCAAAAGTACCGATCAACAAAATTCAGCTCCTTCTTGGTAGATGAACCGTTGTGTAATAATTTGCTGTTGTGTAATAATTTGCCGTTGTGTAATAATTTACCGTTGTGTAATAATTTACCATTATGTAATAATTTACCCATCAGTAATACTTCAACGTTTGTTCAAGTTTCAAAAGTACCTACCAACAAAATCCAATAGTCCATCCTTATCAATTGAAATAATATCACAGAACAACCAACTCGACTTCATACAGCCATCCTTGAT